>NXFB01000386.1:73351-85206 GCA_002525835.2 Ipomoea batatas | reverse complement strand
GAAGTATGGCAGAAAGGTATGCAAGACCAATATCAGAAGGTAGACACAAGTAGAATGTAACAGGGTTCAAGTGTACCACAACCAAATAGGAATCAAGAACTCCGTCCAACCTTATACTTTTCCCCTTCCTTTTCCCTCCAAGATTCTCCTACCACCCAGATTCTTTCCCCAACCTTATTCTTTTACTTTTCTTTTGTTTTTTTTTTTAAAAACTTTCTTGATTTTTTTTTTGCTTTTTTTTTTTTATAATTATCCTCCAAATAAGTAATGAAAATTTCACAAAATAAAAAAAAAAAAATTCGGACCAAGAGGATCAACACAAGTTCTTCAAACAATTTTGGGATGTGTGGGATTTCATTGATATTGGTTGTGGAAAAATTGAAAAACTATTTTGAGATAGTTTTTCAAGAAACTCAAGAACGAATGTCAAGATTCAAGAACACAATCAAGAATGCAAGAATTTTTTTTTGGGGTTTTGTGATATATATAAGACAAGAAAAGTGAGATAGGAATGATGTATTTTTTTTTTTTAAATAAATCCTAGGAAACCTAGGGAACAAAATTTGTAATGATTATGAGATAAACCTAGGCTCTGAATACCAAATTGATATGAACCTAGTCCAAGGTTCAAATAAAGATGGAGTATTATCCTAAGATAGCTCCCAAAGTAAGGATAGAGATGGATCGAAATACCTTAGACCTCACAAGAAACCCTTAGTCTCGAATCCTCAAAGACTTAGAAGAATCCCATTGTAGCTTCAAGTACCTCAGTGATGCAATCTTCAATCAACTAGAGTCGGATCTAGTTTCCTTCAATTCAAGAACGAGTCCACGAACCTAAATATAAGGTTGAAGAAAGAAAGATTGATTCGAGTCCACGAATCAATTTGCTAGTTGAGTCCGTGACTAGCCACTAATTGAGTCCACAATTAGCTATAAGGTTTCTTACACAAGTGTAAAGAAAAACTTAAGAATTTTATTGAATGAAAGCGTTCTTTAGACTGATATGATTGTGCCCTATTTATAGGTATAGGGGACATCATTATAATCCTAAATACAATGGGAAAAAGAATCCTAAACCTAATCTAGAAAGCAAGTAAATATAGTCCTATTTAGAAAGAGATTTAAGGAATCCTTTCTAAATACAAACTACTGTTTTCTCTTTCATGCCAAACAATTTAAAATAATGATGACAAAAAATATTGGGCTTGACTTGGGTTTCCACCATCTTTGAACATAACTAATGAAGAGTTGCTTTAATTGTTTGGACTTGGGCCTTGTGATTGGCCCAATTGGTACTCTCAATGGATCTTCATTATGTTGCGCCGCATCATCCTCCCCTTCATTAAAAATGATTCGACCTCGAATCTTATAAGCATTGTCTTCAATCTGTGATATCACTTGAAATGGGCCACTATAATTCTTTCCTCTATCAAATGGAATTATTTTTGGGCATTCTTGTTTCTTCCACCAATGATGCTTTAAGGATGTAGTGATAGGCTTTGTGATGACCACACTATGGACCCTTATTGGGTTCCATGTGTCCTGGTTCCTATTACCTATCGTGTGGCTAATTTTATTAATTGGGCCTGATTCCTTTAAATAGAAATATATTTCCTATTCTAATTTATTCAATTGTTAAGAAAACCCAATTTCTTAATTTAATTTTGTAAGGGAGACCACTCGGGTCTTTTTCATCACTTATAATAAATTGAATATTTATTATGGCCCAATCTTTGAAAGATCAAGCCTTGTACTGATTAAATTAATTCTTGAATTGGATCTAGTCCATCCCTTATGTAAGAGCTCATCTTACTTTTAATTACCCTAATATTACCTACATAGTGTATGTATATATTTTTAGAATCCTTATAAAAGCTCTCTAATAATAATTCCCCTAGCCTTTTCTTTCTCCTACAAGAAATTCACGCTATCTTCTTCATTCCTAAAATCCTACACACACCATTCTTCATCCTAGCAAGGTTGCAAGCAAGATTACTCTTTTAGGATTTATTGAGCTTGGGTAAGTACTAGTCCCTATTTAGATTGCATTTCATCTTTCAATTTCCTAGTCTTTTTATAAGCTTCTTATGGTTTTCTTTGGGGTTTATTGGGTCAAGATGACCAAGGTGGTGATGGAGGTTTGACAGATTGAGCTTAGGAGTGGTGATTGCTTTTGGATTGATAAAGCTTCAAGAGGTAATCCTCCATGTTACACTAAAACCTATTTTCACTCTTGAATATATGTATATGCCTTGGTGTTGTGGAATCCTGTGAAATATTGTAACACCCTAAAAATTCCTACTACTCTTTTGAATATTATAAGGGGTTATTTTCTTATTCAATAATTATTTAAATAATTATAAGTATAATTATTCTCCTATGGGCTTGGGATCATGTATTTCTATATAAATTATTAGCATGTCAATATTAGATATTCTTAGCCCAACATCTCTATTGTTATACATATATATTTCATATCATATAAATTAGTGTTGCAAGCCCAATTGGAAGTTTGTGTATTTTAGCCTTAACCCCAAAACTTGACCCAATTTCTATAGTAGGCTAGCCCAAAATGGAAGTTCTAATTATGGTAACCTAGACACATGATCAGCAGCCAAGACATTTTGCTACCTTTCCCTTCTCCCACTTTTCTCTCCGTCTCTCGTAGACCTCTCTTGGCAAAGATACCGACCAACGACAACACTGCAAGAAGGGTGCTGGTAGCGTAAGAGTGAACTCCGGCCAACCATGACGTCCTCACCCCGTCCAGCTTGAGTAACGATGTCAATGGTGCGGTGCAGTGGCGGATGAAGCAGAGTGTGACGGTGGGTTCTGGCTCCATCAACGGCAATGAAGAGCAGGCAGTAGCGACGATGGCGTTCCTCCTCCGACGGTCTTCATCTCTCTCTCCTCCTTAAGCAACGAAGCCGCTGCGACAGTATGATCGGCGAGAGGGAGCAGTCCGACGAGCGGCGTTGAGGCTAGCGGAGCATGTCGACGGAATGCTCCTCCCCACTTCTCTTCTCCGTTCGGCACCAACAGGGCAGCGCCATGACCTTGGACCTCTGCTTCGACCTCCTCTCCTCTTTCGTCGACGACAGCGTGCGGGCGGTACCAGTAGCGGCGGTTTTTTCTTCTCCGGCAACAGCGGTGGCGACAGAATGGTAGACGGGCGCCCTGTTCCTCCTTCCGACGGTGCAAAGCAGCGGGGGAGCATGTGTAACACCCCGTAAATTCGTTCAAGCCTATCGTTCGCTAATTAATTCATTGGGCAATTTAATTAATTCCAATTGGGCTAATTCTTTCTATTTAATGTATATACAATTGTATATATATATAAATATTCTTGAGCCTAATTTAATTATTCTAATCAAGAGCCCAATTAATTGAATTTATTCTTGTAAGGGATTTTATTCAATTTGGATCCTTACAACCTTTGTAATTAAATATTCCTACAAGCCCAATTTATTGATCTTATATTATATATATATATATATATGTAATGATCCTAAGACATTTTATGGGCTTCCTTGTCCTAACCATTATATTTAATTGTAAGGGGTAAATTCANGGTGATTTGACTGTGCTACTATTGGTTATTGATTTCTGTGATTGGGTTGATTACCCCTGTGATTGGGCTCTTGCCCCTGTGATTGGACTTAGGTCCCTGTGATTGGACTTCGGTCCCTGTGATTGGACTACGGTCCCTGTGATTGGGTTTTTACCCCTGCGTACCGGTTTTCCGGATTTGACTCTTGATTTGTGACTATGAGATTGGCTTGGTTTGGTGGCTAGTTTTGGGAAACTTGGAGATTGGAGTTGGGATTCTTCCTTAGTTGGTTTGTGAGTCCTTTATGTTATTCGGTTGTTACCTTGTTGTTCTCGTTGAGTTTGGTTGGTTCTTTTGGGTGGTTATTCAGTTGATATCTCGATTAATGGTTCGTTCTTGTGTTATGCTTTCGTGGTTGGATATTGGCTTTGTTTGATTGAGTCTTGGTTATTGATTCGTTCAGCTTATTGTTGTTGAGTATCGGTTTGAACTGTTGAACAGTTTGTTGGTGTTTATATTCTATATGGGTGTGTAAACCTATTTACAAGCTTATGTATATCTATATCTCCTTGCGGGTGTGAATGGTGGTTGCATAGCATTCTTTTGCTAATGGTTCTTTGCATGTTTTCCAGGTATGGAGTAGTCTACGCGAGAGCGCGTAGAGCTTTTCTATCTGAGGATGCTTAGCCTTAGTTTATCTTGTTTAGACGTTGGTTGTTGGGCCTGTGTGCCACTATGAGATTTTATGACATTATATACTTTTGGCTAGTACTTGGGTTTTGATGATTATGACTTGAGGATTTTATTCTATCTTATATATGACAGCTTAGATTGATTCTTATGATTAGCCTGTGCATCTAGGCTGTGTTTATACCTAGATGTGGCATGACGCCGTTAAGTTTTAAATTCGCTTCCGCTATGTTTGGTTTGTCGGTTGAGATAGGCAGCGGTTTATGCTAAGTTTTATCTATCTCAGCCTGTGTGAGGTTGGGGTGTCACAGCCTGGCGGAAAACCCCTCCCCGTTCGGCCAGCAGAGGTGACGACGCCTTCCTTCCCTGTTCTTCTTCGGCTAAACGGAGTGTAGCGGTGATCATGGAGAGTAGCGGCGGTGGGTTCTCTCTCTCTCGTCGGCGTTCAACAGGGAGATGGCAGCTTGGGTAGAAGGGCGTCGGTGTGTCTTCCCGGCAGCGTAATGTGAGCAGCCATGGCGAGGTGTAGCAGCTCCGGTGCAGTTCGGTGATGAGCAATTTGTGTCCTTGTGAGCAAAGCAGAACAACAATAGTTGGTGTGGCGTGGTGGAAGGGCTTCATATGTTGAGTTAGAGTGCGTGGGTTCGAACCTGGCTAAGTGCATAAGAGCAGCCCATTTGTTTTAAGGTAAATCCTTCATTAAGCTTGAATTTTAGTAAATGGTGTATATGGTTAATAACTAGGTTTGCTCATGGTATTTTGTATTATTGTTAGTAATTAGATCATTAGGTTCTTACTATATTATGACCTTATTATTAAGTTTATAGTTTGATACTAGTTATAATATTATAGCTTAAGTTTAGACTAGTATGGACCATATGGCCATGATACATTAACCTTTAGGTATGGTTTTAGGTGATAATTATAATGGCCCGATTAGGAATATTAGTATTGTTATTAATAACGAATAGTGACGGTGTTAGAATTATATTAATTCTTCAGGTTCACAATTATGAACTAGCTTATGGGATGAGGTTTGATTTGGTATCGCTTTTGGATTAAATACGCTTCAAAGGTAACCACTATGTCCATCAAAATCTATTTTTACACTCACTCTATATGATATTAATTGGTGATTTGTAAATCCTGAAATTCTTTGATTATTAGCCATTATTGATCGTGTCTATTGGATTCTTGGACTTGTGTCTTGATCCTTGCCTGGTGTTGTTATGATTATTTGTTGGTTTGGATTTCCATGTTATTTGACCTCTGTTGGATGGAATGTTGGTGTATTGTGATCCGATCTTTGTATTCTGGAACCTTTCTTTGTATTCTGAGCTGAGTCTGATTCGGTGTGTGAGAGTTGCTCTTGCGGAAAGCTCTGGCGGGAAAATGTAACCGTTGGGGTCTTCTGTGAGAGTAAGGGTAGTGTTTGGTAGAAGTGAGTGATCCGTTGTTTGTTTCCTTCTTTGATTTTAAGTTTGTTGGAGTATTCTATTGGATAATTGTATCTTCATTCTGAGTATTTATTCGTACCTCTTGGTCCTTTGTATGAGTCTATTATTTGGGAGTTGGTTGGTGTTCATATCTGAGATGAGCACTCTGAGTGATGGTTATTGGGCTGAGTTGAGTATGAGTTCGGGTTGTGGATCCTTGAGTATGTGTTCGAGGTTGTTGGTTNTTGGTTGGTTTGGCTGTGCTACTATTGGCTTCTGACTTTGGACTTCGGTCCCTGTGTACCAGTTATCTGGGTTTGGCTACTATTGGTTATATTTGGGTTCATTACCCCTGTGATTGGACTCCGGTCCCTGTGATTGGGTTGATTACCCCTGTGATTGGACTTCGGTCCCTGTGATTGGGCTTTTGCCCCTGTGATTGGGTTCATTACCCCTGTGATTAGACTTAGGTCCCTGTGATTGGACTTCAGTCCCTGTGATTGGACTACGGTCCCTGTGATTGGGTTTTTACCCCTGCGTACCGGTTTTCCGGGTTTGACTCTTGATTTCTGACTATGAGATTGGCTTGGTTGGTGGTTGGTTTTAAGGGTTTGGAGATTGGAGTTGTGGGTTCTTCTTGGATTATGTATTCTTGGGTTCTTTGTGTTATTCGGGTGTTACCTTGTTGTTCTCGTTGAGTTCGGTTGGTTCTTTTGGATGGTTATTCAGTTGATATCTCGGTTATTGGTTCGTTCTTGTATTATGCTTTCGTTGTTGGATATTGGCTTTGTTCGACTGAGTCTTGGTTTATAATTCGTTCAGTTTATCCTTGTTGAGTATCCGTTTTGAACTATTGAACAGTTCGTTGGTGTTTATATTCTATATGGGTGTGTAAACCTATTTACAACTTATATGTATATCTATACTTCCTTGCGGGTGTGAATGGTGGTTACTTAGCAGTCTTTTGCTAATGGTTCTTTGTGTGTTTTCCAGGTTGCCTTAAAGCCTATGCGTGAGCGCGATAGAGATACACCCGTATGAGGAGGCTTAGATAGTAGTTATGTTTTTAGAATTCTGCCTTGGCCTGTGAGCCCTTTGAGACTTTATATATTCTTGACTAGTGTTTGAATGTTGTTAAACATAATTGAGGATTATCGTTTATACAGTTCCGTGTTTTATGGTTAGCCTGTGCATCTAGGTTGTGTTATCCTTCCTAGATGTGGCATGACGCCCCTTAGGTTTTAAATTCGCTTCCGCTATGTTCTGTTTGGTTGAGTAAGGCAGCTGTTGTGTTGAGATTTTATCTATCTCAGCCTGTGTGAGGTTGGGGGTGTCACAGTGCAGGAGTATCATCGACGCTTCCTGGAGTTGGCCCGTTTTGCGCCGGCCCTAGCCCCGACTGAGGAGACCCGGATCGAGAGATTCGTGGTTGGGCTGAACTTGGAGACGCGCATGGCGTTAGTTGTGTTCAAGTTCCAGACACTGAGTGAGGCCTACAGCAGCGCCGCTGACCACTACCGTGTGCTGACTATCCGGCGAGGGGTCCAGGACCGCTCCAAGCGGCCGGCGGAGGGTGGAGCTTCAGACTCCAAGAGGCACAGGCCCGGGAGCTTCGGGATGAGAGGTGGCTTTCAGCAGGGTGGCGCTAGTCACAGCGGTGGATCTCGCCCTAGCTTTGGGCAAGGATCAGGGGGCGATGGAGCACGTACTCGGCACTTCCACTACAGACGTTGTGGGAGAGATCACCCTGGGCGCGACTGCGAGGGGCGGCTAGTGGAGTGCTTTAGCTGTGAGTTGCGAGGACACCGAGCCTATGAGTGCACAGCCAAGAAAGGAGGTTCATCCCAATCTAGACCGAGCTCGGCTCAGGGAGCTCCAGCAGCGACCCGACCCTCCCGAGAGGCTGAGGGTAGTGGAGGTAGCCGGCCGAGTGGAGGCCGAGGGCAGCAGGCCGGGCCACAGTAGAGGAAGATCTTTGTGATGGGCCGCACCCAGGCAGAGGCAAACGGGCTTGAAGAAGGTAACCCTCGAGCTTAATCTTTAGTTACGTGGCTTTTAAGTGCTTTTAGGGTCTTTTCTTTAAGCGTTTATAGTTAGACGAGCCGTTAAGTGATCCTTAGGTGACCTCTCGTTAGTTAGAAAGCTTTAAGATGTGTTTCATTAACGAAGTTGAAGACCCGACCTTAAGTCAAACGGTTGGGAAGTTCGTGAAGTCAAGTCAAAGGAACAAAAGGGAAGAAAGGAATAGAAGCCTAAGGATCTAGCTAATGCTCACGCCGAGGTTTGAACCCGCGCCAAGCGCTTAAGGAGGAAGAGACCAAACCATTGGACTAGTCTGACTCATTGGGTTTCAATCGCAAGTTTCTGTTTTTGTTCTAAAAGCTCAGTAGGTCAACCGTGCGGTTGGGAGGAACGGGGCAGTGCTCCCCGTGAGAGTGTTCCGCGTACACTTGCGGAGGAAGGCAACGGAACAGGGTGTTCCGTCGAAGTGTTCCGCGAAGAGGAGGGAAAAACCAAGCAACGGCGTCCAGACCCCCGTTGGCGTGGTCCGCAAGCGCGAGGGCACATGCGTCTTTTCCCGTTTCGAGCGAGTTTTAACCCTAGATCATCCGTCTTTCTTCTCCGCTTCCTATTTCTTCCGCCGTAGCAGCCAAAGAGCGAAGGAGCAGCGAGGTCCGCAGTTTCACTCCGTCACCAACGACCAGACCACGCCCATCCGCCACCCCAGTCCGCGATTTTCCTCAGCCGACAGCCAGGCAGCGTGAACTTCTCCGTAAAGGTCCACAGATTTCGTCGTTCTCGTTTTCTTCCGCGGCAACCCCTAGTTCAACACCCAACGTCAACAACAATGGCTAGGAGGAATCAGCCTAGTGAAGGGGAAGGCCCGAGCAACATCCGTTATTCCATAATTGATGGTAAAGCTCTTGACCCGCTACACTTTTCACCTGAAATAGTAAATATGTTGAATTATCAGGGTCTGTTGGATTTATTTCTGCGAATTGAGAATGTTGTGTATCCCAATTTGGTCAATCAATTCTACCAGAACATGAAAGTTAAGATTGTCAACCAAGTGCCCGTGCTCACTTCAATAGTGAAGGGCGTAAGGATTTCGTTTGACCCGCCCAAGTTGGCTAGGTTGCTTAATTTACCGTTGGGAGGTGTCAGTGAGTATGAGCGCAGTGTTTGGGTTGAGACACAGGATGTGGGTTTCCGAGATTATCTAAGGTACATGTTGGGGCAGGTTGAGGGTATTGCTTTAGACACTCGCCCCGATAAGCATAATCTGACGGGTGAGCAGAGGATTCTGACTTTGTTGGTTGGGGAAAGTTTGTTGCCCAACCGGAACAACAGCAGGGAGGTTACGACCATCGAGTGTGCTTTTGCGTACTTCCTGAAGCATCGGGTGAAGTTTGATTTGCCCAGTTTGATGATCTTACACATGGATTTCTGCAAGACAGTCAAGAGGCGCAACCGGCCTTACTGAATGGTTCTGAGTTGGATATTCCAAAAGAAGAGGGTTAATGTCACCGGGGAGTTGGCAAGGCAGCCGGTTCTGTAACACCTCGATTTCCTATTCTGACCACTATTACGATATGCGTAATATAACGCTGCGGAAGCTTACCCTTTTAGCTGAAAACCGGATGTTACCGCCACACTTAGAACGAAGTCTATCACCTCTTTGATAAAACTTTCACTCCAAGTGCACAGGCTAAAAGAAATACACTCAACAACAACACCTCAACATCCAAATATAAAATTCTAGGCATATATATATATAGATATTAACATTTACAAGATAAGCCCAAAAAGTTGGCCCAATGGCTCACCGGTAGTAGATAGTGACTGACCTTGGTTAGTAGGGATTGTATGACTCTAACCTGTATATATATATATATAGTATGTGTGTTATACGTATATATGTATATATATTATATTTAATATGTGTGTATATATATATGTATATAGTATGTGTTATGCGTGTATATATATATATACAAGAATTAGTGTGTGTGTATATATATATATATATAGTATGTTATGCGTATATACGTATATATACTATATTTAGTATGTGTGTGGGTGTTCAGGTTATATATATATATATAGTATGTGTGTTATGCATATATATATATATATATATATATATATATATATTATATTTAGTATGTACGTGCACTCGGGTTACATATATATAGTAGGTGTGTACATCGAATTGTATTCATAGAATATATGAATGTATGTATAGTATATTCTATACGATATGTATATATGGTATGGAGGTATGTTAATGTGTTATATGTTCAAGACTTGTTAATTGTAATTGAGTAAGTGGTGATGATTATGCTTGATTATCACTATGGGTGATAATTAAAGTGCTATCCAATTGGCTAAAGTATGGAGAAATGTTTCCAAAAGAGGTAAAACCTTAGTTTCTGAGCAAGAGGAGGAGGACCTTGATTAACCCACGGGTGGCATATGCTCTGCACGAAGTGCCCTTGCCCAGCGGTTGTTACATATTAAAGATTATGCCGTATGACATCCAATTCATACTTATGCGACGTCTAGTCGCTGGGTACTATATAACTCGTCGGATGCGGTATTCCCACGGGGGTGTGCACACTTAAGGTATAGTTACCCCGATGATTGCGGGCAGGTTTCGTTTTGACGGACCCGGTTAGGCCAACTGGGAATCATTTTAACGTACCTGGTGCCAAGGGATCAGCGTTAGATCGAGGGATGACCACTACCCCGATCAATGATCCAAGTGGTCAAAGAGGGAGACAATTAGAGTGCTCCGAAGGCCTCACACTTTCGAAGAAGAAACTAAGTGGATTTTTGTAAGGAATTTATGGCTACTCTGTAGCTGACAAGAGAAGGAGATTGATGGAAAGTTCTTTGAGAGAAACGGTTGAAACTAGTTTGAATAACTACAGGTTTGACGGAAGGAAAATGTTATTCTCTTTTGTTTTAAGGGAGGTTTGATTTGACTAAATCTTATGATTTCTTCTACGTACTTATATGTTTCGCCGTGTTGTCATTCTTTAACCAAAAATACATATGTTTTAGAAAACCTTTATTTAAGTTTGGGTGATCCGCGGATCTCCTTGCTTAGCCGTTGTGCTAACTACACTTCAATGTGTCACTTTCAGATGGAGTCCAGCGTTAGTTCTTGCAGTCCGACGAACTCCCCCAGTTCGTCGGAAGAGGAAAGTCGTGGCATGGACTACGACGTTTTTGTACAGCAGATGAGTGGTACCGACCCTTACGCACCTGGCTATGCTCCTGCAGCTCCCAACAGCTCATTGGTTGTAGACAGTTTACCTGGGAAGTCTGTGGGGGTTATTCCTTTTGTGTAAATGTTTTTGTAACCAGGAGAGTGACTTGAATTTATGTTTTGGGCCGTTAGGCAAAACTTTATGTATATATATATATCTTGCATCTTATTTCAAAATGAGTAACTGTGGGTGTTGAGTAAGTTCCTTTTAACCTGTGCACTTAGAGTGAAAGTTTTATCAAAGAGGTGATAGACTTCATTCTAAGTGTGGCGGTAGTACCCGGTTTTCCGCTAAAAGGGTAAGCTTCCGCAGCGTTATATTACGTATATTGTAATAGTTGTCAGAATAGGAAATCGGGGTGTTACAGGTTCACAGCACGTTCAATGCGCCGAGTTTGCAGTTTTCTGGGCTGTTTCAGGTAGAGGGGAATGAGTACATCACCGCTCACGAGCTGAGTAGGATGCCAGCCGCCGAGAGCAAGGAGCTGATTGAGCGCTATCACATTCCACATAAGAGGTTGCGAGGTTTGGTCGCGCCTCAGCAGGCTGAGCAGGCAGGGGGTGATGAGGAGGATGATGAGTCTGAGGAGGAGGCCGAAGAAGAAGAGCCCGTGGGTGAGGCTGACCGAGAGCACCGGAGGAAGGAACAGAACGATCCCTTGGCTCCTATGCCACCAGTTGGCCCCGTACTCCGACAGCTGCAGGAGATGCAGCGTATGGTTGAGGCGAGGTTCGATTCGCTGGATTTGAGAGTGGATCGCGGCTTTCAGCGCTTGGGCTTCATCGAGGCCAAGCTTGGCATTGAGGTGCCACCGGAGTATCTGCAGCCTTATCAGCATCCTTATCCGTACCCTTACCCGCACCACGGTCCAGGCAGTTCTTCTCAGGGAGGCCACCCAGG
>NXFB01000386.1:24882-39249 GCA_002525835.2 Ipomoea batatas | reverse complement strand
TTCTAACGCAATTTAATACTAAAACATTCATAAAAGCCTTAACTTGTATACTAAACGATCCATGAATAACCTGGATAAGTGCAAAATATACCACTTTTATAAGGTTATTCATGGATCGTTTAGTATACAAGTTAAGGCTTTTATGAATGTTTTAGTATTAAATTGCGTTACAATCAAAACACACCTCCACCAAAAAAGAAATCTATTATCGAGCACATGTATGATCATTGGTTGAAACCCAAGCCAAGAGACCCAAATGACCGCTTCAAGACCATTGAGGAACACATGTTTGAAGATATGAATCGACAAGTGATTTGTTATGCTTGTAAAGGGCCTCACTATAGGTATCAATGCCAAAAGTACCCATATTGCAAGAAATGTAAGACTAACTTTCCATGTGAATGTAGGGACGAAATTAATCAAGAGTGCAACCATTATGGGAATGAGGAGTACATGATGCAACCATATGAGGAGGAAAACATGGAATACATGAAGAACAAGATGTTGGCAAGGATAGAAGAATTAAAGCAAGAAATGGCCAATATTAGGGAAGGGTGGAAGCAAGAAAATGAGAATGTGGAGGAAAAGGAGAGTGATGGTGATGTGGAGATAGTGTGGGAAGAGGAAAAACCATGTGGTGACACTATTGAGCTTGCATATGGTAAGACACTTGACCCTATTAGTGTTAGCACTACTCTTGGTGATAAAATTTCTAAATCTTGGGCCGACATGTGTGATGAGAATAATGATTGTGATGATATTCATGTGCCTATTCATTTTGATAATGCTAATATTGATTGTGTTGATAATGGAGTTGAAAAAGTGGTAGATATGCCTAGTGAAAATAATTGCATAATTGAAGATGTTGATAATGAGGTCAATTTTCTTAACCCTTATGACTTTAATGATAGTGATTCATTTGACTCCTCCGATGATGACGATGAAAATTGTGTTGATACTTGTGAAAATAATGCTTTCGTTTCTTTAAATGATAATGATGGTTTTGAGTCTTTCACTTTTGGTAATGAATCTTTGTCAAATGAGCTTGCTAATGATTTGCATGAGATATGTGGTGATGATGATGTTAATATTGGTGCTAGCTTGAATGATTTAAATGATATTGAGTTTGTGAATTTCCATAATAATTGCCTTGATGATGCTATATATATTCATGATTTGCTTGGTGAAGAAAAAGAGGAAACGGATGGAGATTTAAGGGATTTGTTGTTAAGTAGTGAAAAAGAGGAGGAGAAGGAAAATGTGACTATAGAAAAGGAAAATGAAGAACAAAATTTTGAAAATAAGAATGTGATGATTGAGGAAGTTCATTGCAAAATCATAGAAGAGGAAAAGGAAAAGACAAGAAATGAGAGTGTTAGGGAGGAAGTTGAGGAGAAAGTAAGAAATGATGAAAAGGAGTTTGGTGAAAAGAAGGAAAATGAAAAAAGAGGTAAGTTGGAAGAGAATAGCATACTCATGGACTTAGATAGTTGCAAACCTTTGGAGGAGAGTATGCTATGTATAAAATTAAAAGAGTTTGCCAATGCCCGACATTTGAGGGCATATCTTGAGGAAAGAGTGGATGGGGCAAAAGGACTTGTCCCCGTCCAAGTGTGTTGGAATGAAGGTTTGAAAATTGCGTCGGGCTACGGACGTTAAACGGAGCGCTTCTCGGGAGGCAACCCGAGGTTATCTTACATTTTTATGCATTTTGTTTTTGTTGTTTACTTTTGCTTTTGCTTTCAATAAGTTTTGCATTGATGGAAATTAAATTCTCTAATATGGTTTGTAGTATTGCAATGTGTTTGTTAATGGTGTAGGAAAAATTGATAAATGGATCAAAGCTAAGAGAATGTTTAAAGGCAATGTGCTTGAAAAGAAGCAACAGGGGAGTCTCTTTATCTCTCTTGTCTTTTGTTATTTTACCTTTTGTGTTTCATTTCTAAAGTGTGGAAACCCGGGGTTATTTGGTATTATATTGTATGATGTTAAAAGTCTTTCATAAAAGCTATGTTGTGATCCTCCTAGCCCATAGCCCACTTCTAAAGTGTGGAAAGGGCATTGCACTAGGCGAATGACCTTATTTCTTTCCCACCGTGTGTATAGAGCGAAGACGTAACTCACGAAGTAAGGAAACCACCCATGTAACTTCGGCTGCCACATCCGCTAAACCTTTGTACTCAGCTTCAGTGGACGAACGGGCCACAGTGCGTTGCTTCCGAGAGACCCAAGAAATAAGATTGGACCCATAGAAGACTGCATAACCACTGGTTGACTTCTTGTCAATCGGGCACCCAGCCCAGTCTGAATCAGAGTAGGCATGCAACGTGGAGTGTATCGAGGGAGTAACCCGCAACCCCATGTCAAGAGTGCCTTTAACATACCGAAGGACCCGCTTGAGGAGACCCCAGTGATCTGAAGTTGGTGCATGCATGAACTGACAAAGACGATTAACTGAAAAAGACAAGTCTGGCCGCGTGATAGTCAAGTACTGTAAAGCCCCTACAATGCGTCGATACTGAGTGGGATTACCATGTAGATCAAGAGTAGGAGTGGCTGGTTGAGTGACTGCAGCTGGTGTGGCTAGAGGCTTACACTCAGTCATGCCGGCGCGTGCTAAAATATCCTGCATATACCGCTTTTGAGACAGTAAATAACCCCCGTTGAATGGCAAGGTTTCAATGCCAAGAAAGAATCCAGGCGAGCCTAGATCCCTGATCTTGAATGCCGTAGATAAACTGTGTAAGAGAGAGTCAACTAAAACAGCACTGTTGCCCATCATGATGATGTCGTCAACATAAACAAGCAAGTAAACACGTGACTCCCCTGAAGTATAGTAAAACAAAGAGACGTCAGTCTTGGAAGGTGAGAAACCAGCAGTAAGTAGATAATCGTGTAGGCGCTTAAACCAAGCCCGAGGAGCCTGTTTGAGCCCATATAACGACCGCTGGAGATGACAAACGTGCCCAGGATGCAATGGATCCTCACACTCTCTTTCCCTAAACTCCCGTTCATCGTCGATGACGTCTCCGGCCAACGATGGAGCGATCACCCCATCGCTCGCTGCTGTCACTCCGTCGACTCCCTCTCTGTCGGCGGCGACGCATTCCATAACCATCAAGCTCACCTCCCGTAACTACATCTACTGGAGGACGCAAATTCTTCCCTTTCTCCGCAGCCAAGGGCTGCTCGGCTATTTGGATGGAACCTTGTCGTGCCCGCCGGCGACCATCCTAACCGCAGCCGCATCCAGATGAATTGATAAACTTTCGATAACCAATTACAACTGACCAGTGCTCCTATATGAGAGATAACACAGACCTCTCCTAGTGTATAGGATCACACTATTTGACTAAGTTACATTGACTAGTAACAACTATATAGTATAATAAATATAACATAATTATATTACTCACATTGTCAAAATACACTTTAGATTATATAGGATTATTTTATATTTTTAGGTTCTGGACCATCAATCAATATATATAGCTTTGCTGAAGGATGGACTGTCTCAGCGGAATCTGTCTCAGTCAGGATGCAGTCAAAACAGTCAAACAGATTTTTTCTCACATATTTATTTTATGTGGACATCATATTAATTCAGATTTAATGATTAGTGGCTCTCATTTAATTGAGTATTTTTAGCAGCTACATTTGTGAAGTTGGTTAAGGATTTCTATGCTATATAAAGGATGGAATTGAAACTCATTAATTTGAATACTCCCAGATGATAAACCAGAGCCTCTTCACGTGAACACTAAGAGTATTATGTTGATGAATTAATGTTAGTTTGATGGTGTCTTTGATGCTGAGTCGTGATTGATGATTATTGAAGAATTCCCGGCTTGCAGCTAACCAATTCAAGTGTAGATGATGAAGGCTGTGTTGGTTTAGGACCATGGTATGTTTGGGCATATATTCCAATTGTTGTAACCTTCGTGATCAACTAGTGGATTGGGCAAACACTGAGTAGCCCCGCAGACGTAGGAATTTTAGCTCTGAACTGCGTAATCATTTCTTGTGTCCGAGTTCTTTTCTTTTCTTATGTTTTTGTTTTTATTTGTTATTCAGAATAATCAAATATGGACTAATAACTATAAGAATATTACTTAATGTTTAATTGGGGTGACGGTTCTGGCATGCTTTCGACCGGCTACACAGTTATATATATATATATATATATATATATATATATATATATGTATATATGCTCAGACGTGTATGAAAAACAAAGGAAGGAAGAAGCTTTTTCTCTGTGCCTCTATTCGAACAAGAACAAGGACAATTTATAGCGCAAGAGTCAACTAACTCCACATAGTTATGCGCTATATTAGAGGAAGCATGCGTTGAATGATCCCCATGTTACATGACTCGTGGACAAGGTGAAAGAGATATTCTGACAGGTCCAAAATTTTAGGAGGGAAATGAATAATAATACTTTGGACCGGTAGCCTACTTTATGAATGGTTTATAATTATTTCCAACAATCCCCCACCCATTCAGAAAGGAAGGCTGGAATAAATGAACAAAAATTGTCTGAGCAATACACCAAAGTTGACCTTAATGTTAGTGAATCAGCTCTTGAACTAACACATAGTGACATCGAGTAATTTTCTTTCCATGAGTGATATGTATCTTGAACTCTTTGGTCAGAAAAATTTTGAATTCTAATGTGCACATCAACTTTCACAAAATCCCCGTAATGTCTATCTCAATATAGACTTTTCAAACCCGTCAAGTCTCTCAATTTAGACTTTAACTCTGTCAAGTCTCTCAATTTAGACTTTAACTCTGTCAAGTCTCTCAATTTAGACTTTAACTCTGTCAAGTCTATCTCAATTTAGACTTTAATTCTATCAAGTCTATCTCAGTTTAGACTTTAACTTTGTCAAGTCTATCTCAGTTTAGACTTTAACTCTGTCAAGTCTATCTCAACATAGACCACCCATTACAGGCTACAGAGTGAATTATGGCAATTTATTTCATTAGGTGTAAGTCTTTCCATGATTTCGTTTGACCACCTTAGTGGTATTCATCATGAATTCCTTACCTCACAGGTTTTAAACTCATCTCCCTTGATGCTTCAAGGATGGCCTTTCGGTTTAAACCTTTTGTAAGAGGATCTGCAATATTCCTCTCGGACTTCATATATTTCATTAAGATTACCCCGTTAGCAATTAATTGCCGTACAGACTCATGTCTGACTCTTATGTGTCTTCTCTTCCCATTGTAGACACTATTCTTTGCAACACAAATGACAGTTTGTGAATTACAATGAATGGGCACTGAAGGTCTTAAACACCCCCCCAACGGCACATCTGTCAACAAGTTTCTTAGCCACTCTTGCTTCTTGACTTGCTTGATCAATTGCTATTAACTCTGCTTCCATAGTTGATCTAGCTATGCAAGATTGTTTGGTTGACTTTCATGATATGGCTGCTCCACACATTGTGAATACATATCCACTAGTGGAGCTAACATCCTCGCTGTCATTTACCCAGTTTGCATCACAAAACCCCTCCAACACTGCTGGAAATCTTGTATAGTCAAGACCCCAGTTTGGGTACCCCTGAGGTACTGAAACACTCGTTTTAGTATTTTCTAGCGTGAATCACTTGGGCTATGTGTATAGCGACTGAGTTTATTCACTGTAAAAGAAATATCAAGTCTAGTGTAATTCATTAGAAACATTACACTTCCAATTATTTTTGCATACTTCTCTTGAGATACACTTATCTGCAAACTTTTAAATAGTTTGACACTTGGATCATAGTTTTAGTTGGGGTTACAACATAGCTGTTAAATTTCTTTAACAATTTTTCTGTATAACGACTTTGTGACAAATGGTAACCATTGTCAGTTTTTGTGACTTTCACCCCAAGTATAATATCGGTTTCACCCAGATCCTTTATATCAAATTTAGCAGATAATGTTCTTCTTGCCTCATTGATAGCATCAATGTTTGAACTGAAAATCAACATATCATCTACATAGAGACATATGATCAAAATTATAAACTCAATCTCTTTGGTATATAAACAAACATCACAGTATAACCAAGGTCTAAGATGGTTTTATGGAACTTTTCATATCACTGCTTAGGAGCTTGTTTCTAGCCATATAGAGATTTTTGAGTTTACGTACCTTTCCTTCTTAGCCAAGATCAACACATCTAGGAGGTTGTTCTATGTAGATTTCTTCTTCCAAATCACAATTGAGAGATATTTTCACATCCATTTGGAGGACTATCAACCTATGTAAAGAACCTAAAGCAAACAAAACACGAACGGTTGAGCTACAATTCTAGCCTTGAATCTTTCAATGGACCCATCTAGCTTTAATTTTCTTTTGAAGATTCACCACTGCCACTTCAGTTGTGACATGAGATTAGATAATCAATCACTGTACTAATTCGGGTACTTATATGAATTAGGTATAAGGTGCTAATTACCCCCCACAATGCACCACTTACAAGTACTTTTCTCAAAAGTACTTGATATCTTCCCAAAGTAGTCTTTGGTGCCCAACATTGGCTCCTTTGTAGATTGGGTTTTACAAATGTGCTTTGTAAAATTTTATAATAGCTCTGCGCATACTCAATATATAGTTGAATATGTTTGAACATACTTAGTTACCTTAAACCACCATAATTACCCTTTAAACAAGAATAGTAGGGCTTCCAGCATGGCTCAACCAAGACTTCAAATAATATATTTAGATACTCATTACAAGTAAGCCAAGCCAAATAAATGATGTTGTTTGCATGCTACTTCAAGTTGAACAACATAATCATAGATTTCTCATAATCTTCTTGAGAGAAATTAATCTCATATCCAAAAATATATATTCAAATTGCATTTATTAGAGAATAATAAATTACAACAAGATGAACTCGACATGTATAATTCAAAGTTATTTTAGTGTCACCATTTCTCCTTCACTTGAGTAAATCCATAACTCATATATATCATTGATTTAATACAAATCAATAATTCATATTTATTCTCAAAATGACAAATAGCCCCTAGTTATTTATAACATGGTAGTTTTAACTCAATGTTATCATTACACCTACTTAAGCAATATCTATTTGCAATGCTTAGTTTTTAACAAAGTGTTCCTGTATAACAGATACAGGTCTACCATGCGAGAACTTACCAACATGCATAGTATTTTAAGTTATGTTAATTTGTTGGACCTCAACGTCTTCAAATGCGATACAAGCCTTACCTTTTTGAGACTCAACACTTTTTCAGAAATAGTAGGCACCAGCATAGAGGGCGAAACAATAAATTCCACTAACATGCGAAGAAAATAACTTAGTAAAGGACCTAGAAGAATTTTTTGTAGCATTTTGCATAGCTCCAGCCTTACCATTATTAACAAATGGTACAGCCTGTGAACTAATACCACCATTACCGGGCACCATTACCAGGTGGTTGCCTACAACTTTGGCAAAAATTATGTTCACAACTTGCAGCCACACTGCCAATATTAGCATTATTATTGAGATAAGCACATGAACCATTATTCCCACTAGGCATATTAGCCGAAACATAATCATTAGACCCAAGCTCAACATTTGAGATACCAACATTAGAAGCCGCGCAGCCAAAGGAAATGCTGCACCATTATTCACATGAACAAGAACACTTGGGTCTCTAAAGTTTAAATTAGTTCCAGAATTATGCTAACTTAAAGAAGCAATACCACAACTAGCATTATTAAAAGTATTTTGCCCATTCAAAGAAGTAGACATATTATTTACACTAGATGCAATAGAACAATGACTACCAACATCATTAACATTTGAAATAGTATGCAAATTATGAGTAACATCCATAGTATTACCAACTAGTGGTGTAACCCGTGAGCCATTACAATTATTAACAAAAGAAGAATTATGCACAGAATATTGGTCACTAGCAACTTGACTAATATCTCCAACTTCTGTAAGATTAGTCGCACGAGTAACAGAATTTTGCAAAGCAAGCACATGATTATTATTTTCATAGAAACTGGTAAATTCGAAATGGGGCCAGGGTTAATTTGCTCAGGATTTGTAACATTAGCACTAAGCGCCATGTTCCAATTTTCACCAAGTGTTAGGCAAATTTTGCACAAATATATTGCATTAATGAAAACACTAGGCAAATTCTGACCATTAGTAGATCCTAACATAGTTAATAAACCAGAGGATGGTACTTATGCATGTACGACATCATATTATATCATATCCCATGCATATTTGCTACATTATTAACAAATAAAATGACTGGCAGCAGTACTAACACCCATGCATATTTGCTACATTATTAACAAATAAAATGACTGGCAGCAGTACTAACACCCAAAGGTAAATGAACACTTGTAGCAGTATCCACAGTCGTATTACGCACATAAAATTATGTTTCACACCAGATGATACCATACCTGAATTAGCAAAAGCCTATTCTGCTCAGTCTCTGTCGGGCGAGTTCCGAGGATCAGTTTATGGACTCTATAAAACTCCCCCTCCGGATTCTTCACGTCGGGGATCCATTCGATGGTGAGCGACAATGACTTGAGTTTGCCACTATAAATAAAATTATACGGATATGGAATGTTGCACTTCCGGTACTTGTGGACGATAGACGACATTGTTTCAGCAAATATTTATGCTTTTAACTGTTGGGTATTTTGTGCTGTAACAATGCCAACACGAAGTCTGAACAAGAAGGTAGATGGTGTGTGACAACGGAACACAAATAAGAATTCGGAATGGATAGGAAACAGAACACTGTGCCGTGTTTCTGAAAACACTACCTTAAAAGCATAAATTTCCAGTGACGGTTCCGGCATGCTTTCAACCGGCTACACAGTTATATATATATGTATATATGCTCAGACGTGTATGAAAAACAAAGGAAGGAAGAAGCTTTTTCTCTGTGCCTCTATTCGAACAAGAACAAGGACAATTTATAGGGCAAGAGTCAACTAACTCCACATAGTTATGCGCTATATTAGAGGAAGCATGCGTTGAATGATCCCCATGTTACATGACTCGTGGACAAGGTGAAAGGGATATTCTGACAGGTCCAAAATTTTAGGAGGGAAATGAATAATAATACTTTGGACCGGTAGCCTACTTTATGAATGGTTTATAATTATTTCCAACAAAGATTATAACAATTTGTTGGTCATAGCAATCTTTCAATTGAGCATTTCTTTGCTAGTGACTTCCTTAAGGTTTAACCTCCCAGAAATTCCTTGTAATGTGATTTCTTTTCCTCCTTTGATAAACGTAATTCCAAGGGCCTAGTATGTAGTTGAATGGGAGAGAATTGGTCCAACCAGTCCATACCTAACACCATGTCGCACCCACCCATTCTCAATAAGCTGATGAAATCTCTTTGGGACTCTTCCCCTTGCACTGTCCAAATGAACTCATTGCATGCTTCTTCACATACATACCAAGGTCTATCAAATACTTATTGTGTGGACCGTGATCCACATAGCTGTGTGGACTACGGTCTAATATACATTTTTATAACTAATAATATATATTATTGTAACACATAAAATACATTAGTTTAACACATAATTGACATTATATTACCTAAAAATTTCATTATTCTAACTCATAATGTAAATTATTCTAACACACAAAGTACATTATTCTAACAAATAATGTACATTATCTTATCCAAAAGTTTCATTATTCTAACACATAATGTACATTAGTTTAAAATATAATGTACATTATTCTAACTCATAATGTATATTATCTTAATTCATAAAATTCAGCGAGTTGTTTTGGACCGTGATCGATCTATCCATCGGCAATTGTAACATAAAGGGGATTGGTCCTGTACACATGAAGTTTGAGGCCTTGAACCAACACAGGATCCAAAAAGTTAAGAGTACTACATGTATTCTTTAGCACTTAGAGGTTTCTCAGCACTTGCTCTTAGTTGCCTTCCTCAATTCTTGTAATGATATTGAACACCTTAGGTCGAAAGTTGTGGCCATGTTGCCACTTCTCCTTGTAGTAGAAACACAATTTTGGCTCCTTAAGTTTTTCCAGTTTTGCCTGATAGTGTTGCCACTACTACAAAAATGGTCTACTACGGCGGTTATTAGTAGAAGAAGTCACAAGTTTCCTAATTGACCCCTTATTCTGCACTTCTCCCAACAATTCAGTCTCCATTAGACCGTCTTCAAAGTGTCCAGCATAGTTATAAACATCAATCAATGTTAATGGATTGGCAGTCTTAACAAAAGCACCTTATGTGTTTTTCTTAGCCCACTAACGTAGTTTCTAATGAACTGATCTCTGTCAGTGTAGGACGTGCCATATTTTGAGAAATTACCTAATATTTTGCCTACTGTGCGTTCTTCTGAAACTACCTTTATACTAACTAAGACTCTAATAACTAGGGCTATGAGTTTTCCTGTTTTGAGTTTACCTGCTTTTACGTAATTGACCAATTGTTATACTATGGACCAGGGTTTATATTGCAGTATGAACCCTGATACAAAAATTATGTATCTTCGGTTAACACATTTTGTATATACCGTTAACAGATTTTGTACATGTAACTATCATATTATGTGTCAGCAATTATCATTTTGTGGTACAGAATCTGAATGTTATTTTTGGACAAGGGTCTACAATGCAAGATAGATTCCCAGGGTATAATTTGTCATAATTGACCGTCTTAGTTTTTAAAATTCCATAGGTGGTCTCAACTAAAATGACTATCTTTGTGCGTATACCTCATTTAAATTGATTGTCTTAATTCTTTTTGTTAGACCACAAGGTGTCCTAAATTGTCTCTAACTATAAGAAACACCTTTAAGCTTGTAATATACTTAGACTATAATATGCGTTCACACCAGGTCAGCTCAATTAAAGGATAAAGTGTTAGTCATATTATATTGCAGAACTAAAGAAAGTGATCCATACCCTGGACCAATCAGTAACGACATGCTAAAATTGAACTAAGTGAAGTTCTAAGAAGGATAGCTATGCATGAAGCTTCTAATATAATCCTGAAAGATTTGCTTTAGTGATGCAGTAGATCATGCCACAAACTCCTAATGCAGATGAGCTTAAGCTCCTTTAGAATTGTTTGACAAAAAGGGCAGTACATGATATAGCTAGGGGGGCATTAGAATGTTGATATATGAAGTACGAAATTGAATTTTTTTTTTTCTGATATGCAGATTATTTTTTGTAGAAGCCTGTAGTGATATTTGGATGTCTTATAATTGGTAGTTATTAGTTTTTGATATTTGCAGCGTTTAAGTTTTCAACGGTTTGGAGCAAACCGTTGAATTATCAAAAGATTTATTTGACATTTTATGGTCAAAATGTTAAAACGGTGGATTCGTCAAAATTTTGATGAATCCACCAATAACCAAACAAGCCCATTATGTTTGGTTAAGTTTATTAGTTGGTTTTAGGGAAATTCGTGTAATCATGAAGACTTTTTTGTGATGTAAATTTGGATGACCAATTTTGAATATTGATTTGTAATATCAAGCTAAGATAATAAGAAGACATATAAATACTGTAACAAGAGCAATTAAATTACATCCCATAATTCTTTAAGAATATAATCAAGTCTTCAATTATGCTTGGGTTAGTTGAAAAATGATATCTAGCAAGCCATAAAATAAGAAATGCAGAAGAAATAAAATATAAGAAAAAAGTTTAAATTAGCAATCGAACTACATGCGAAAAGTGTAATTGGGCTATCAAATTCAAAAATAAATTGCAATTAGGTCATTGAATTATTCAAAATTATGCAATTTGATAAAATTTGACATGTTTCCCATTGCTAACATGACAATCATCTATTAATTTTTTTTAAAATTAGACGAAAACACTTCTTTGTCTCCACGACTGAAAGCCGGAGACAGAAGATGGGGAGTGTGCGTTTTTAAATTTTTTTATTTAAAATTATTATAATAATTTAAAAAATAATATATGATTTTTAATAGCATGCTTGTGATGACCTAAGGAACAGCCGAACATGTCATATTTAGTCGAATTGCATAATTTTAAACGGCGCAAGGACTTAATTACAATTTTTTGAGTTGAATGGTGTAAATGTACTTTTATGTGTAATTCGGTGAATAATTTGAACAATTTTTCATAAATATATGTTAGTTGATGACATGTTTCCGTTGATGATTTTTTATATGATTTGTAGATTATTTATATACTCTTAGGCCTAACTACCAACATATAATGCTCCTAGCTCAAATTAAGCTAAGAAATTGTTAGAATTGCTATTCTCCATGCCTTGCACCGTGAGTCCTTAACTGTATACTGAAAACTAGTTTTAATGTATATACGCATTCCACGAATGGGGTTAGTGTCCAATTTTTATATTTAAATAAATAATTGAAAGTATATCAATGCATGATTATATAGGAGAAGTTTATGTATAGGTAATTGAATGTTGAATTTGTTTATTAAAATATGAAACTTAAAGTATATGAATCTAAGATAATATAGGAAATTCATTATAATTGTCACTAAAACAAATGTTTAATCTGCAACTTTGTAAAATCGATAGTCTAATTAAATACTTGGTCTAAAAACGGTAGTCTAAAATAAATACTACTTTTGGTTTGATTTTTTTTAAATATTCTTAATTTTCTTTTGAGTAACATTGTCATTGTCTTCATCTTCACTATTTGCCATCTTCCTTTTTGTTGGTAGTGTGCTATTTGCAATTAAGTTCCTATTTGTAGCATAGATGACAATAAGATTATCATGTAGGAAGCTATTGATTTTCTTTGTTGTGTATATGATTGGATCTTAAATTAGTTATACTTTGAACTCTTGATCTTGCAAACGTCTATTGATATTTTCCAGTGATAATTTGTTCCCCTACATGTCTCATGTGTAAGTATTGAATAAAATATTAATATTTATTATATTTGTATAGGTTAAATATTAATTATCAATATTTTTCAAAACAATCTCTGCCGTTGCCCAGCCTTCGCCGCCCAGCCACTGTACCCTGTCGTTGCTGCCATTGTTGTCGCCACCAGCGCCTCCATCACCGCACAACTTCACCATCGCCACCTATGCCAGAGTCGCCACCCAACAATCTCGACGCCTGGACATTACGCTGCTCAGCGTCGTCGGTCGTAGCCCAAGAAGAGGAAGAGGGCTTTCCTTCGCGGAGTGGACTGCCGGTTCCTTATTTCAAGCCAAAGGTAATAATGTCAATTTCATCCCTCACCACTTCAATTTTGGTTATCATCATATTAATATACCAGCGTTAAGGAAAACCATATCTTGGGTGGTGGTCGAAATTTTGATTTTAACTTCAATAAATTGTTGAGATTTGAGGCATGTTTCTTCGTTTGAGATTTGACTTTGTGAAGATTAGGGATTATAAAGTTTGAACGGGAGGGATTTTGTAACATCCCTGCAGTAATTTTTCATATTTTTTTTCATTCTGTTATTTGAGTATATTTTGAATTAGAGTTTGTTGAGAGTTAGTTTTGGGGAAGGTTATAAATATAAAGTTTTGGGTAGAGTTAGTCTGTCATTCTCTTCTCCCCTTTCTGCAATTCCTCTCTTCTTTTCCTCTCTCCCTATTTTTTCATTCTTCATTCTCTCCCTATTTCACGCTAACTCTGTGGTGGGGCATGGATTGATCGGTACCAAAGGGTGGAAAAGCCATGGGTAGAGACAACCATTGATGAGAATGAGATTCGTATTATCAGCCAAGGAAGGATACGAAACTATATCAGTTATGCCATGATTCATGAGTATACTTCAGGTATTACACTTGTTTTGTACTGACATTTATGTGGAACACTTAGTATTACTTTTATTTAGTTTTTGCTGGTATATGCTCTCACATGTGTGCATTTTACTTTCACTAAGATTAGGGATTACCTCTCCCGTCGACAAAGGTACTCCTCCTCCGTATTCTGGCTTGATATTTCTATCTTTAAACTGGAAATTTTATGCCATGAAGGCTTGAACTTGATTTTTGATTGCTAGAGTGTCAAAGAAGACTGGAAATTTCTGAATTAGAAAAGTTTGTGTGGGGACATATTGCAAGGAGTAACAGAAATGTTAAATTTATATGCTTACATAGTATACTATGAGCCTTTCCCCTGAGTTAATTGTAGTAAATTGCTTAAGGGACTAATTTCACATAATCCTTTATCTATATATATATATATATATATATATATATATATAAAGATAGATAGAGGTCATCCAACTACCCATCAAATTGTAATTAGGCCACTGAATTAAAAAAAAAAAAACTATAATTGGATCTTAATTGCATTTTAATGTGTAGTTAGATGGTCTATTTGACACTTATTCCTATATATATATAT
>NXFB01000385.1:47364-85972 GCA_002525835.2 Ipomoea batatas | reverse complement strand
TCTTGACAATATAGAATAGCTTCTCCCGTGGGCTATTCAATAAACTAGAATGCTTATTATCCCGTGAGCTATTCTTGCCAAAAATTGAGAAAAGAAAAAAAAATCGAAAAAAAAAAATCAAAAAAAAAAATCGTATTTTTACTTTTAGCCCCTTTTGTAGAAATGTTGTATTGTTCTCATTTGTAAAATGCTCCTAAAAATTTTATCTCTTCTAAAATCCTAATTGTGAATAAATGTGAATTTTCTCTCTTTTTGATTTCCTTACCCCTTCTTTGTCTAAACCTTAACCCCCTAGCCCCATTATAAGCTTAATAAAAGTCCTACTTGATCTTTGCATGCAATCTTACTATTGAATTAGTAGGAGTATGAAGGACACACCCCTTTTGCATAAACTCAACTTAGCATGTGCACACTAGATTCACAAACACTTAAATGAAAAGGTGCTCAGTTATTGGCTTGAGAATGGAACTTGTGTGCCGATCCAAGGTAATTCTTGAAACATGCCGGAGGCCTGGAATCCCTCACTCGGGGTTGCCTATAAATACCCACATTTATGGAGGAGAGAGGACTTTTGGATCAACACCCTAAAGCGTAAGAACTGGTTCCCGGCCTAGTCTAGAACCCGAGCTCACCTCCCTGCTTACTACACACTCTAATAAGATTATACGTACTTTGTATCTCCGCTCTCCCGTATAAACCATATCATTTTTGGCGCCGTCCGTGGGGACCGAAGTTAACAAGCCGTAGCAAAAAGACGACCGTCCCCTAGCTATGTATCCTTACTTGGATTTCTTCAATGAACCGGAGAATCAGGAGATGGAGTATGCGAATGATCCTGAGGCTGGCGATCAAGACCTTCGCTTTCACCTGAACGCCCGCACAGGGTCGGACAGAGCACACCCGGCTGAGCCCCGCCGCAAGAGCCGGTCAATATAATTCACGAGGTTTCGGCCTATCCTCACGCCGGGGGTCAGATACCATACCAATATCCCATGAACCGCATGGGAGTCCCCGACCTGAACTACCCATGGTGGCAGGGCACCCCCCAATACTATCTACCCCCTTATCAGTTTCAGCCTGGAATCTATCCTCTAGGGCCGTCCCGTGGACCCCCGGCAGCCTGAACAGAATCGGGTGAGGGCACGGAGTACGATTGCCCTCCACGAAGGAGCACTTTCGAGCGATTACGGCCTTCAACTCGGGAACGACTGTGTAACACCCCGTAAATTCGTTCAAGCCATACGACCGATAATTAATTCTTTTGGGCAATTTATTTATTTTAATTGGGCTAGTTCTTCCAATTTCATATATAGATATATGTATATATATATATATATATATATTTCTTGGAACCCAAATTCATTATTTTAATCAAGAGCCCAATTCTTGAATTATTCTTGTAAGGGATTTAATCTAATTTGGATCCTTACAATTCTTATGTGTAAGAGTATTCTTATAATGGCCAAATTCTAATATATATATATAATGTCTATAAGACATTTAATTCTTAATATCATGGGCTTTCTCTTATTCTATGTATTTATTTACCTAAGAGATGAATTCCTTGGCCCAATAAATTAATCTTGTACATAATATTGCTACATATATATATAAAGAATGGAGCCCATTCCTTATTAAGTCTTTCACCCTAATATACACATATATGAATATATGTATTGTGGTATATATAGTCAAGACTAAATTCTCCTAGAGGTTTTCACTCTCTCTCTCTTCCCTACCACTACACTCACGCCATTTTCATCTCCTTTCCCTTCAAAAAATTGATCTTCATTTCACCTTCAAGTATTCAAGTCAAGATTGCTCTTTTAGGGTTGTTGGAGTTTGGGTAAGTGTATATATCTAGGAATATTCATTGCATCATATAGTTTTCTTAACCTTTATGCAAGTTCTTATGTTTCTTTTGGGGTTCTTTTGGGGAAAAGATGATCAAGAAGGAGGAGGTGCTTTGTGAAGTGTATTGAGGATTTGCTTGGGTGAGAAGGGCTTCAAAAGGTAACCACTATGGCCATCAAAATCTATTTTTACACTCTCAATCTATATGATATTATTTGGTGTTGGAATCCTGAAATTTCTTGAATGTTAGCCTTGTTCTTGATTTTGGAATTTGTGTTTGATGGATTCATGAACTTGTGTCTTGATCCCTTGCCTATTATGAGCATTTGTTGGTTTGGATTCCATGTTATTTGGCCTCTGTGAGTTGCAACTGTGTATTATAATCTCATTTTTCGCATTCTGGAACTTTTATTCGTGTCTGAGCCGAAGTCTGGGAGTGGGAGTGTAGTGTTGGCCTAACGGAGGACCTCAGCGGCACAATGTAATCCGCTGAGGCTTTCCGCAAAACCAAAACGGAGGAGGCTGGCGGAGGGATGGAGCCCGTTGAGGAGATCCGTGTTCTTCCTGCGGAGGTGTGCGGCGGAGGGCGGTGTTCCGTCACTCTGTTCCGCTAGGTCTCTGGGAATCTGTTTCCAGAGAGCGTCTGTGGGGTTGTTTGTCTGATTGTTTCCTTGTTGGTTCTAAACATTGTTGGGGTATTTTGTTGGGTATTTTACCATGTCTTTGGAGTATTTATTCATGTCCCTTGGTCCCTCTTTTGTACTCTTGCTTTGTTGATTCCTTGATTATATTATTTGGGAGTTGGTTCGTGTTCATAGTTGAGATGAACACTCTGATTGGTTGTTCTTGGGCTGAGTTGGAGTATGAATATGGAGCTGTGGATCTTTGAGTATCTCTTGGTGGTTGATGGGTGAACTAACTGTATTATTATTGATTATATTTGGGTTATTACCCCTGTGATTGGACTTTCGTCCCTGTGATCGGGTTGTTACCCCTGTGATTGGACTTTGGTCCCTGTGATTGGGTTTCTACCCCTGTGATTGGACTTTGGTCTCTGTGATTGGGTTATACCCCTGTGCTTGGTCATTTATGGCCTCTGTGATTGGGTTTCTACCCCTGTGAATTAACTTTTGGGTTGGTGTTTGGCATGAGGGTTGGTATGGTGGTTTGGAGGTTGGAATTGGGAGTTCTTTCTTGGTATTATGTATTCGTGAGTTCCTTGTGATTATTCGGTTAAGTTGTATCTCAGTTGATATCTTGTTGTTCCCCGTTATGTTACGGTTTGGTTGGTTCCTTTGTGATTATTCTATTGGAATTATGATTCAGTTGATGTCTTGTTTATGGACTTGTCGTCTTATACATTCGTTATTGAATATTGGTTTCATTTGGAGGAGTCTTGGTTTGCGATTCTTTCAGTTTATCATTGTTGAGTATCCGATTTAAATACTGAATAGTTTGTTGGTGTGTATATTCTATATGGGTGTGTAAACTTATTTACAACCTTATGTATATCTATACTTCCTTGCGGGTGTGAACGGTGGTTACTTAGCAGTCTTTTGCTAATGGTCCTTGGGTGTTTTGCTAGGTTTGCAATAAAGTCTAAGCATGAGCGCGCTAGATATATACCCATATGAGGAGGCTTAGATTAGTCGTTATGTTTTAGACTTATGCTTTGGTCCTGTGTGCCGCTATGAGATTTTACATACTCTCGTTTAGCTCTTGATGTTTTGATATTACTTGAGGATTATGTTTATACAGTTGGTTCAGTTTATGGTTAGCCTGTGCATCTAGGCCGTGTTTTCTTACCTAGATGTGGCATGATGCCCCTTAGGTTTTAATTCGCTTCCGCTATGTTATGTTTTATGGTTGAGATAGGCAGCCTTTGTGTTAAGTTTTAACTATCTCAGCTTGTGAAAAAGTTGGGGTGTCACAGACTGGGAGTGCGGGAGGAAGGCCATCGTTCCGTCGATAGGCCTGTTTCCAGTTATCGCGGGGACTCAGAAAGCAGCAGCTCCCGCTCAGGTAGACCTCGAAGCCGGCCAGGAAATAGCAGTGGCGCCCTACCTCGAGGCATCATGGAGTAGGTGCGATGAGAATTCAATCGACGGAAGAACGAACAAGCGCTGAGACCGAGAGATGACTCGGCTGCCCTGCTTACAGCCCCATTCACCGATGAGGTCATGAACCATCCTTACCCAATCTACCTCCGAGTTCCTGGGAAGAAGGGATACAGCGGTAAGACCGACCCCGAGGAACACGTCAATGCGTACTATGGCAATATGTTGATGATGGGAGTGTCAGACGTCGTGATCTGCCGAGCGTTTTACTCCACCCTAGAGGGCCGAGCGATCGAGTGGTTCAAGACCCTGGAGGCTAAGTCCATCGACAGCTTCGCGGAATTGGCGCGAATATTCATACAGCGCTTCGCCACCTCGAAGGCTGTTCGCCGACACTTCACCTGCCTAGAAATAAGGAAGAGGAGGGGGAAACCCTGGCTGAATTCCTCGTCAAGTGGAAGAGCGCGGTGGGTGAGGTGGAGCCCATGGACGACCGAACTGCCATTAACGTCCTCCATTCCTCGTTGCGAGCGGGTCTGTTGTATTAGGATTTTATCCTCCGACCTCCCCTGTCATACGAGGAAGTGCTGCGGCGGGTGGCCGCCCATGCGAACGCGGGGGAAGCAGAACGACCGAAGGAACAACGATCGACCCCCCAAGCCCAGGGACGGGCCGAGCCGGGAGAAGGCTCCAACCTTTTCCCAATTAACGCGTTTGGTGGCGGAAGTTGTGGACTACGCCCAGTCGTGTAACCTCATTCGGTTGCCGGAGCCCGGCCGGGACGGGGAAGACAAATCCAAATATTGCGCATACCACCGAAACAGAGGACACAATACCGAGGATTGTTCCAGCCTAAAGAGGGTCGTGGAGGAGCTCCTGAGGTCCGGTGAGTTATTCTAATCCGTGCAAAAGGAAAAGAGCAAAAGGTCTTGGAAAAAGATGTTTAGAGGGTCCGGGAAGGACAGGAAAAATAGAAATAATCAAGACGACAAGGATGAACGCGAAGAGCCGCCGCCATCGTCAAGCGCAAAGCAGACTATCCATGTGATTTTCGGAAGCCCAGAGGGTGCCGATGACCCCGAAGAGCGTCGACAGTGGTCCTGCGAGTTGCACGTCGGCCTCATGGAGTCCGAACCCCGCGCAAAGCGGCCCCAGGCAAATCCCATAGCATTCACCGAAGATGATTTTCCGTCACAGCCCGACCACAACACGGAGGCCCTGGTCGTCACGATAGATGTGATGGGGGTTGACGTTCAACGCATCATGGTCGACATCGGCAGTAGCGTCAACGTCTTATATTACGACGTCTTCAAAAAATTGAACCTCGACCCGATCGCCATGACGCCCGTCCGCACTCCACTTTTAGGATTCACGGGTGATAACACCCAGCCCGAAGGAACCATTCGGCTCCCGGTCGAGGTCGGAACTTTCCCGCGCATACGCAAAGTTGAGATGGACTTCGTGGTGGTTAACCTGGCGTGCGTCCATAACATAATATTGGGGCGACCAGGTATTGCCCTGCTCGGAGCAGTGATTTCCATGCCTCACCTGTGCATGAAATTCCACACACCAGAAGGGGTAGGGGTTCTCCGAGGAGACGTACGATCTGCCCGGAAATGCTGCGTAAAGGCTGTACAGAAGCATGCGGCCGGATCATCCTGGGTCAACACCATCTCCAAAAGGAAAGATTAAAACAAGAAAGAGCAACCCGAGTCATCGGAAGAGATAGAGGAGATTACGCTGCATGCTGACCATCCCGACTGCACCGTTCGCGTTGGGACCACTCTCGACGGGGATCGATAGCCATGTGATCTGCCATCGATTGGCAGTGGACCCCAACGTCAGACCGGTTAAACAGAAGGTTCAACACCTATCAACCGATCGCAGGAGTTCGTCCGGCAAGAGGTCCGGACGTTGGAAGCGATAGGCCATGTGAGGCCGGTAATTTATCCCGAGTGGGTGGCCAACGTGGTGTTGGTCCCAAAGCCTCAGACTTGGCGCATGTGCTTCGACTACACGGATCTAAACAGAGCCTGCCCCCTCGATCCGTACCCCCTGCTAAGTATTCACCAGATGGTAGATGAGATCGCCGGGGCCGACTTGATGAGCTTCATGGATGCTTTTAAAGGGTACCATCATATCAGAATGGCCAAGGAGGACGAGGTCAAGACTTCATTTGTGACGCCGGAAGGGTTCTTCTGCTATCAAGTTATGCCATTCGGTTTAAGGAATGCTGGAGCGACCTACCAAAGGATGATCAACATGTAGTTCAAAGAGCTATTGGGCACCACAATGGAAGCATACATCGATGATATGCTCGTAAAGAGCTCGGATCGGCTAAACCATTGCCACGAACTCCGAGCTTGCTTTGAGATCATGCGGCGTCATAAGATGCGGTTGAATCCCAAGAAGTGTACTTTTGCCATTCAGACCGGCAAGTTCTTAGGGTTTATGATGACCAAGAAAGGCATAGAGCCAAATCCTACCAAAATAAGGGCGATCCTCGATATGCAGCCTCCGACCACAATTCGGGAAGTCCAAAGGTTAACAGGTCGGCTAGCCGCACTCAGTCGGTTCCTGTCGAAGCTGGCCGAGCGCGCGTTACCGTTCTTCAAGGTCCTCAAAAAGGCGACCGCTTTCGTATAAGATGATGAGTGTCGGGCGGCCTTCGCGAGCCTTAAAGAATATCTGGCGTCACTAATCGTGTTGTCCAAGCCGGAGACTGGGGAGACCTTAGAAGTGTACTTGGCGGTGGCCGATAGAGCGGTGAGTGCGGCTTTGTGCCGAACCAACCCGACAGGCACACAGCACCCGGTCTACTACGTGAGTCATGCCCTCCAAGGGCCCGAACTGCGGTACACACCGTTTGAGAAGGTCGTCTACGCCCTCTACATAGCAGCAAAGAAATTAACTCCCTACTTGCAAGGTCGAATCATCAAGGTCCTTACTGATCACCCGATCGGTGCGATCCTACGCACATCCAGCTCCTCGGGCCGTATGGTTAAATGGGCAATGGTGCTAACATAGTTCGCTATCGAGTACTGTTTGAGACCGGCCATTAAAGGACAAGCCCTGGCGGACTTTCTGGTCGAGTACACGACCCATGAGCAGTCCGAAGAAACATGCCCTATGGAGAACGGCCAGGTCTGGGAACTCGCGATGGACGGCTCTAGCAGTACGAAGGGAGCGGGTGGAGGCATAGTAATAACTAGCCCCGAAGGTTTCAAGCTCTACTATGCACTCCTTTTCCGTTTTACCCCGACCAATAACGAGGCTGAGTACGAAGCGTTGTTGGGAGGCATTGACTGAATAAAGGCATTAGGAGCCACAACCATAAAGATCACAACCGATTCCGCTCTCGTGGTCGGGAAAGTCTTGGGAACATACGAAGCCAAGGGAGATCGTTTAGCCCTGTATCGAGACCAGGTGACGAGGGAGCTCACGACATTTGGGACATACACCATTCAGCACGTTCCCCGATCCGAGAATGCCGACGCGGACATACTGTCCAAGCTCGTTCATCAGGCCCCATAGCATATATCAAGAATCGCTCGAATTGAGGGAATACCACGGCGCGGATCGACTTGCCCCTGGTAGTGCCGGTAGAGGAAGCTGACCACTGGATCACCAACCTCGTAAATTACCTACAGGCCGGGGAACTCCTTGAAGTGTTGGAAGGAAAGCTGTATCGATGTTCATACGGCGGACCACTAATGAGGTGCCTCAACTCCTTTGAGGTGGACCTAGTCATGACCGAGCTTCACTCCGGCATATGCTCGTCCCACCAAGGAGGACGGTCGCTTGCAAGGCGAATCATTCTTATAGGGTATTATTGGCCATCCATGCAGATTGATTGCGAGGCACTTGCTAAGAGGTGTGAGTTTTGCCAATGTTTTGCCAAGCTTCCAGGTCGGCCTGCCACGTTTTATAAACCAGTCAGCTCGGCTATACCGTTCGCCAGGTGGGGGGTAGACATCCTGGGACCATTCCCGGAGATTGCAGGTCGGAAGAAGTTTATAATAGTCGCTGTGGACTATTTCTCGAAGTGGGTGGAGGCGGAACCGCTGGCCACTATCACCTCGCAACAGTGTGAAAGGTTCTTATGGCAGAACGTCATATCGCGCTTCGGAGTACCCGTGCAGATCGTCACCGATAACGGGCGACAATTCGAGAGCAAGTCCTTCCAGAATTTCTTGGCCACCTGATACACTCTCATTTGTACCCATTTTACTTGTGTTTTTATGTAGGTTTTATAGTTAATTGTATGATAAAATGTTGTGTCCAATGCTTATTTCCTTGTTTTCATATTTAAAATGGTATAATGCTTGGTTTAGATGTTTTTGATGTGTTAAGAAGTGCATTAGAACCATTTGGGAGCAAAAGCCAATCCAAAGGAGCCAAAGAGTTGTAATTCCCGCAACTATGGCGACACCTCGGTAATCGGACCATATCTCAGCCCAGGAATATCCAAATGAGGTGATTCTTGAACCATTGGAAAGAAGACTTCAAGGGCTACAACTCTTATGAAGACATCAAAGTGTGTTTCAAAAGGAAAAAGGGTCAGAATTAAGCTGCAAGTCGAAACTGTGTTGCAGGTAGATTCTCGATTCGTCGAGAGTTGGCAGAATGCCAAGATTTTGGTTCGGGAATACCTCGACGCGTCGAGAAATCGCAGATCTGAAATTTCTGCTGCTCTGAAATGTTTGTTTTGCCCCTCATTCTCCACCCACTATAAAAGCATCATTTTCTCTTCAAACCCTAAGTTTGGCTGCGGATTTTGGACAAAGTAGAGCAAGAAAGGGAAGCTCTCATCTTCTCAAAGAGCTCAAAAAGGAAAAATCAATTGGAGAAGAGAGATCAAAGAGAAGAGCTTGGAGGCATCATTCGGGAGAATTTCTTCCTCTCTTTTCTATTTTAAAGCTTTATTGTATATTTGTTGAATCTATTTTAGCCATGATAGGCTAAGCTTTCCTTTGGGATTTTTGGATTGATAAGTGTTTATGAACCTATGTGCCTAGTTCTTTAATTGCTTGAATGAAATATCTATTTGGGTTTATTACTCGTGTTGCAATTATGGCTTAATTTCTTGATGCTTGTAGTTAAGGATCCTAATTACTTGCTTCATTGCTAAATTTGTCTATGAATTAGAGCACCCACAATTTCACTTGATTCTTGTACCTCGAGAGAGGACATGTTGATTAAGGGATTTATTGTGAATAGCTCACGAGAGTGAGTATTCCAATTGTGAATAGCCCACGAGAGTGGATATTCCATTTATTGCTTGTTCTTGATTATATGTTGTGAATAGCTCACGAGAGTGAGTATTCCAATTACCTTGTTTTGGGTTTGAATTACGAGAGTAATCTTTCCCTTTTAGATTGCAATCATCCACACTTGTTGAACCCGAATGATTATTTCACTTTAGATTGGCACTAGGTGATTAAACACTTTGAACCCCAAAAATCCCGCTCTTAATCTCTTGTATATAAAAGTCCGTTTGCCTTGCTTCATTTATTTTGTTTTCATAATTATAGATAAATACCTATTGTTAACGTAGGAATAGCTTCTCGTGAATAAATTAGTAAATAGTGCTTGATACCCCGCTTCCCTGTGGATCGATAACCCCGGAATACTCCGGGTATTTGTTTGTACCTCAAAATGCTACGACCAAATTGGCGGACTATTTCTCGAAGTGGGTGGAGGCGGAACCGCTGGCCACTATCACCTCGCAACAGTGTGAAAGGTTCTTATGGCAGAACGTCATATCGCGCTTCGGAGTACCGGTGCAGATCGTCACCGATAACGGGCGACAATTCGAGAGCAAGTCCTTCCAGAATTTCTTGGCCACCCTTGGGACCAGGTCGACAAGGACCTCTGTCGCGTACCCACAGGGGAATGGCCAGGTCGAAAATACCATCCGGACTATCCTGAGTGGCTTAAAGAGGAAGCTTGACTCTGCAGGTCGGAGCTGGGCCGAGGAACTGCCCTACATACTTTGGGCCACACCAAGGGAAGCGACCGGAGAAACCCCGTTCGCACTTGTTTATGGTGCCGAGGCCAGACTCCCGATCGAGGCATGGATCCCGACCAGAAGAGAAAAGGAGTTTGACCCGACTGAGAATGAGATCTTGATGACCACCGACCTAGATCTCTTGGACGAGCGGAGGCATGTGGCAGCTCGTAGAATTGCAAGCTACCAGCAGAAAGTGAAGACCTATCATGATTCTCGCACTCGGCCCCGTTACTTCCAGGTAGGAGACTACATCCTCCGAAAGAGGGAAGCGAGCAGACCTCAGTAAGGCGGCAAGTTGGCCCAAGCCTAGGAAGGGCCCTACGTGGTCGCTGCCGTAATCCGACCGGGCACCTACCGACTGAAGACCACTACCGGCAAGGACGTAGACCGGATATGGAGTTCAGAGAACTTGGTCCTATATTATCATTAAATATACCTGCCGATCTACGACTATTGTGACTGGAGTTTAGAGAACTTGCTCCCCGCCTTCTCGTAGCGCGTCAAGAACGGGAGTCGACCCACGGGTGTTAGTGCGCTTTTGCCTCTTCAGGGGCGGGATCTCTTCGACCTCTGGTTCCGTCGCTTTCTCCTTACTACGTCGGGTCGTGGGACGAACGACCTGAAGGTCCGCCACCGCCGCAACCCCAACTGAGCTGGCCGGCATGGTCGGCTCCGACCCTTGTGCAGGCGCTGCCTCGACAGGCAGGGGCGCCTTGCTCCCTCCTATGGTGACCTTTGGACGCGGCTTCTTGGGACCAGTGGGGGCTGGGGCGAAGCACCGCTAGAGAACCATCCCTGCAAAAGGTAAACCTTCGGTTAGTAGATGTTTCAGACCTGCGAGGATAATCCCGACCTAAATGTATAACCCGACCTTGCTCGGTAGGCTTGGCTACCGGGGCCGTAGTGCTCGGGCCCGCCATCCTCTTCGGGACGTACTTCTTAGGTTGATTGTAGTCGGGAGGCTCTAGATGGGCTGCCTTAATGGTCTCGGGAGATCAGAAAACCCAATACTCGTAGGATTCCACAGATATCTTCACGACCGCGTTCTTGAGAGCCCGAGTCGCCGCCGGATACTCGTGTTTTGTGTAATGCTCGGACCAAACCCGAGGTACCGGCAGCTTCCATGGGTACTTTACAGACACGATGCGGTTCTTCCAGCCCTTATTGTTGTCCAGAAGGTCGGGAATCGAACAAAAATGTCCTCGGGATTGGGCCATTATGAAACCGCCCCCATGCTTTACGGGGATGTGTCGAACGGCGAAGATAAAATTAAAGAGCTCCATGGTACAAGGAACGCCATGCCGAGCACAAATTTGAGGGAAACAGGCAATTATGCGATGGGCGTTCGGCGCAATCTGACCGAGGGGGACCCTATAATGTTCTAAAAAGGCTAGGAGAAAAGGTGAGAAGGGAAAAGAAAGGGGCGCTTTAATGGAGTCTAAGTGTAAACCGATCCAATCACCGCGTGTCCGGTCGATTACATTTCCTAGAGACCTTCAGGTCTGGAATTCCACTCGCCCGGTTAAGAGAGTCTTGGTCTCCTCTAGTTCGGAAAGAGTGAGTAGACAGGGGTGATTGCGAACATCGTCGCTACTCAAGGGTACAAGGTTACCCCCGGAGGACGCAGAAGGTTGGGAGGAAGAAGGTTCGACCGAATGGGGAACAGAAACGGCTTCCGCAACCGTAGGCCGGGGGGGAAGGTTAGCCAAAATGGTCTCCCGGGTGGTAGGGGAGTACTGAGGAAGCTCCTCGTGAAGATGAGCTATAACCACCATCGGAGATTTCCCGCGCCGAGGATCGCCTTCACCTACCCAACCATCGTTCGCCCCGACCTCACCGGCCGACCCGGTGGAGCTAGCCGAGGACGCGCCCGTTGGAGTAGTCTCTATTGCATCGTCGTAGTCCTATACTGAGATGTTCTGACTGTCTGAATCTGACATCGTAGATTCCCTATAGGGAAAGGGAATCCGGGTTTAGCTCAACGGGCCCGACCTTGAAGAGACAACGCTAGAAAAAAGACAGAATTGTCGCCGAAAACCGAAAAAGAATTTCGTAGTTCGAAACATATCGGGGGACTAGGAATGCAAGTCGAGAAAATAAATGAAAAGGGAACCAGTAGATACCTGCTGTGTGTGTAGGCGTGCTTTGGAGCAGCTAACAAACCTCGTACTCTGATCTCAGAGAGTTAGAAGGTCGAGAGGCTCTAGCAGAAAAACTCGGAGGAAGATGCGTGTTTTCTGGCGCTCGTGCAAGGGCCTTATTTATAGGCCGCGCCGGAAGGCGAAACGGCTCCCTGTAATGATGGCGCGAGCATCCCAATGGGCCGCCGCGCGTCGACACGTGTACGGCCCGAGCTTTACCCGCGACGTCCAGAATGATCGGTCGGGCCCACGGGAATAGCGGGCCGCCTCTCCCTACGCTATCAGCCGCGCCGCAAGGGGGGCTATATGATAGGGTAATACGCATGGGCATACGGTAGACAGACCTACAGTACCGTGCCGACCTAAAATACGCTACCCGATCTCCCGGCCTAGCCGACCATCGCCGGGTCCTATCAGCCCCGAGGCTAACGGACACTTGTACGGCCACGAGATGGGATTGGATATCATAGTGCATGCCCCCCACGTGTGCACCATGCCGGAGGCCTGGAATCCCTCACTCGGGGTTGCCTATAAATACCCGCATTTATGGAGGAGAGAGGACTTTTGGATCAACACCCTAAAGCCTAAGAACTGGTTCCTAGCCTAGTCTAGAACCCGAGCTCACCTCCCGGCTTACTACACACTCTAATAAGATAATACGTACTTTGTATCTCCGCACTCCCGTATAAACCGTATCAACTATCGTGAATCATAGGAAGAAGAAGAGAGGGCCAAAAGTCCATTTCCAGTAGGGTTAAGGTCCCTTTTATAGGACCTAGCACTCGTACTCATATAAAGTCTACGTACAAATATTTCAGGCCGTATACCCGGTGATAGGGAATATACCCTGGTTGTACCTTCCCTATACGTCCATGTACCCGTTTGTGTAGTCGGGTTGGGTCAAACAATTCGGGTCAAAGTCAAAATCAACAGGTCAACGTCTAGGCCTATATAAAGGGCATTTTACCCTTTTCTTAGGGACTTTTCCCCCTTTCCACTTCTCTCTAGAAACACCCACTAAAACTAAGCTCTCTTCTTTCTCTAAAGAGTTCTAGAACAATCAGTAAAAGAGATGGAATTGAGATTTAATTGTTGGATCTTTTCTCACATTGTTCATACACATTATTTACATAGATGAATTTACGCTATCATTTTTGGCGCCGTCTGTGGGGAAATGTTACAGAAAGTCGTGTTCCTCAACCATGAAATGCTAGAATTTCTTTCTAATGAACTGGATATTCTTGCTCCTGCACAGAATCTGTCCAGCCTCTGCCTTGTTACGATGAATGCTACACCAACGTCGTCTCCTCCTTTTCTCTTGCTCGGATTCCATGGGGATAGTCCATCACCCTCGCTAGAACCAGCCGATTCATATTCCGAGGTGCCCGGAGCTCTCCGTCGTCTTATTGTCGGCATGCAACAACACATTGCCATCATCGCTGGATTATTTGCCATGCATGTTGTTTTAAAGAGTGACTGATTGTTTTTCGAATAAAAGTTGAACAATTTACAACCCCCTCGTTTCTTGCTTGTATGACCATGAAAGTGACCCAGAAGGATTCAGAAGAATCAGATTTGGATTAGATGAGAAGGGCCTCCGTCGCGTCTATCTCTGTCTCCACCTCACAAATGAGGTGTTTCCCAAGTTCATGGTCTGACTCATCCTCTTCGCCGTTGAATATCCCTTTGCACAGAAACAATTTTCTCTTAATTTAATCAAACTTATTGTGCTACCTGACGGAGAAATTGAGGCTTTACAATTCATGGGAAATCAAAATTCACTCCAATTTGCTTCTAATTTGTCCGCCGCCAAGCGCCGAGAAGTATATGGGTTAGCATTAATTCCAAGAGAAACGGGCCACCTTGGAGGAGAATGCAAATATGCAACCATCCATTTCAAGGGCTAGAAATCCAGCGAGCTGATCGTCTTCGCACCTCCGGTCAGGCCTCCATGGGAAAAATCGCCATCATCTCCCTGCCATACACAAAGCATAGGGCTATCAAAGAAGTGAAAAAGCCAGAAAAGTGTAATAGTGCAAGATTTCTTTTTCATTGGTTGCATGCGTTGGTGGGGTGCGAGAATCAAGACAATGGAAGGAGAGAGAAATGAAAGAAGCAAATAAAAATAAAAAAGGAAAAAACGCATGGACTGAGGAGGAAAGAATTATATAAGTAAAGAAGGCACGTATCTTGTATGAAATATGATCGTTTCCTGACCACCCGGAGACATCATCATTAACCCCCATTCTTTTTTCCTGTCACATTGGGAATATAGAGGCCTTTTTCCGACTTCGCCGTGCCCAACCACTTCCTCATTCCGGACCGGTCGTCGAAATTTCGTCTGAAAGCCAGCGCAACTCTGAAATCTGTCGGTTGTTAGAAGTTGTCAGATCGGAATACGTATGCCAAGTCATTTATTTGAGAGCCAGAGTTGACTTTTGTTTTCTTTTAACCAAAGAGTTTCAAAACAAACGTGACAAGAAATCTGCTCCGATAGGTCTCCTGGGCCGATCGTCATGGGTTTCGGTGCTGTATTACTCCCCTTAATTTGTGCGTTAACTTCTGGTGTCGCCGATCACCTCTGGTAGCAGTTTCCAGCAGAACCCGAGATAGAGGAATAACCAGCAGTCGAATGATCAACTTAACCATCATATAATGTCCTTAGTTCGCCTCAGTTAGTGCACTAGCAAAGAGGGCAGTATATAAATGCTCGGCAATAATTACCCGAGTGGCAGCTGGCAGTGTACATATCGCTGAGTAGCTTTGTGAAGATGAAGCTAGGCATATCTTGCACGCGGGATCATCGCTCGAATCAATGGCTACTCCCAGGCTAGATTCAAAACCATGGTCGCGCAAGTCTTCCTAGAATTTGATCGCATTTTTGAAGATTTCCCGAGCGAATGATCAAAAGCTCTAATCAACACGGAGTTTGATATAGAGCAAAGCTTGAAGTTGTTGGTGGGCGTCATCATTAGGAAGAGACGATGTATGCCCTAACGTTAATTCCAAAGCCGACCAAGGAATTCACCCAGGTGATCAATGAGGTATAAACCGGAAGGGTATGTTGAATCTGCTGATCAAGAGTTTTCTCTAGACCGTTCTTCGAAGTTGTAGCGTGTCAGCAAGCGTTTTTGGACGTGAGTGGTTGTCGATTATGTGCATTCCCGGGCTGCGAGCGACAAGCAGACCGCCAATTTATTTAGGATCGGGAACCCCATCTATGCGATCGGCCAAACTTTGTGCCCGACCATTTTTCAGACAGATAACCGGAATTTGTCTACAAGTCGTCGTCGGACATCACTGAGCAAAAGCTCAAACCAGCTTAAGGTTTGTGATTGGTCTTTTCCAAGTTCCAGATGGGAGAGAACTGCAGATCGTACTCATCTTTATTGTTAAACTAACTGTAACGTAATCCGGTGGCCAGTTAAGTGAAGCGGCGACAATCGTGACCTGCAACGAGTTCGGGCGATTCGCCCTTTGCCCCGCGCCTCGTTGGAAAGAACTGGTGGGCAGATCCTATCTACTACTTCCCGAGCTTGCGGTTAGAGCCCAATATTGCTTTGACTTCCGGAAGAATGAACGGCTATCAACGGTAATAGGCTGTCAAAATATTTGAATAAACATTCAGGGGTCGGCAGAGAAAATAGTATTGTATGTGTGGCGCCCGCGCATTATGTGGGTGAACCTGAGCTCGGTTTCGATCAGATGATTTGAAATCAGAAAGCTCTGTTTCAACTTATCAGCTTCTTGATCGAGTGACCATCCCGAGAAGAGACATTCTCCTTCTAGCTCGCGTGTTATGAACATTCTTCCAAGCATTCTGAGCAGAGTTAGTGGAAGAATACTTGATCTCCCGCCAAGTGCAGAGAAAAACGAGCGCATTCCCTAGCTTTGATCGACGTTAGAGCACGTTCCCCGACCTCCGGAAGCTACCACCGTTTAACAGACTGATCGGCCATCGCCTATGCTAAACTAAAGCTCACAACGATCACCATTACTATGCGGTCTCTGCCGATAACTATAATTGTAAACATATGTCCAGAAGCTACCGTAGAGAGCCATTCCTATAACACCGATCTCGTGGTAGGTGAGGACTAGCCAGAGGGACGCCGACCGGAGCTCCAGAACAAGGAAAAAAAACTGTACAGAGCAATTTTGCTTGCATGGACTCCCATTGCGTTAGAGTGGTCAGCTACATCACGATTTGCTCTAATTTTGGTCGGGTTAACTGGTAGAATTGTTGAAGAGATCATAAGGCACCACACACGCGACATCTCTTGTAACCCCTCATATTTTCCGATAAGTTTGAGGTTCGGAAAATAGGTCTTTAAGTTATGACATTCATGAAATGATCGCTCGATGCTTCAAAAGAATTTTTATAAAGGAGTATAGTTGTTATTAAGCTGCGATCGTACGTACCGGTCACGAATCGTAAATATTTTAAGAGCTAGTATTGGAACCCGTTTGTCCTAGGGAATGGATTTTTAGACACCCTACTATTATTCTGGAATTTCCTATTTAATTAGATTGGCCCATAGCAGCCAAAATTTATTTGCGATCGTACATAGAGAAATTTCGCGGTGCACCGAACCTAGCCCAATTTTGAGTTTTAGACTGAAATAAATTTTTGGGTTCGAGAATTATTTGAATTAAATTAGTTTCTACCGAGAATTCATCTGATTTAATCCCAATTAGTCCAAGCCAAGATATTTTTATGAACAAACCACAAGATTTTGACACATGTCACAAATTTTCACCACATGTTCCATTCTTATCCCATAAGCCAAATGGGAAATATAAAAGCCAATTTTTTTCATTTTTCCCTTGCTTTTGCCGAAATAAAGAGGAGAGGAGAGAGAGAGAGATCATCTTCACCATTCTTCTTCCTCCATTGCTTCCATAGCCAAGTTCCTACACAAGTCTCCAAAATATTCGGTAAAACTCCAATTTTATTCGGTAAAAAGCTTTGTATTCCTTCCTAGATCATGAATCTAAGCTTAGTTTCTTTGTATTTGTTGTTATGGTGTTGATTTTGATCCTAGGGTTTAAGGTGAAATTTGGGGAAAAGATCCAAAATCCATCTTATGGTGTTAGAATGCTCTCAAAGAGGTAAGGAATTCCCTTAAGTTGGAATTAGTCACTTGAATTTGGATAATTGATTTTGGTTGAAATATGGTGTTTTTGGAGCTTTGGGAATATTTTTGTATACATGTTCATAGCTTTGATATGCTTGTATATGTTGTATTTATGTCCATATAGGCTTATATTTGTGAAAATAGTGAAAGGAAATCAGGATAGATTCTGGCAGTAACTTCCGAGATTTATTGGGAAAAATCGGTAAGGTATTTTGATCCTATTTTTTTTAGACATGTAGTTCTATAAGTGTAGAACCCGCATACAAAATTTCATAAGGATCGGAGTAGTATAAGTATGGTTTTCGAATTTTTCTCCAAAACTGGTCCAGAGAGAAGAAAATTCCGGACAGCACACTGCCAAGGGCAAAGATGGAATTTTCTGTGTTAATTCGTGAACCTAGGTGACCAAAACTTTTTATGAACATCAAGTACTATGAGTTGGGGTTCTACCATAAAAATTTCAAGTGAAAAAGAGTTCGGGAACTATTTTTACCGGCTCAATCTTTCGGACTGCGCCAAGCTGAAATTTTCTGAATTATGCTTAGTATGATTATGGATATGTTATTGATAATTGTGAGGTAGTTAGTGAGTTAATGGTGATCAGGTGATGCTAAGGACGTGGATTAATGATGGAGATTAAATGATAATCTCATGATTTTTGGGTTATGGTTAGGCAATGACAATACCTATTAGAATTTATATTTGTTAGGATGTACGATATCCTCAAGTTATGATCTAATGGTGTTGATCATGGTGGAAGTTGTCAATGGAAATAATGACAAGGACAGCTATCTATTATTAGTTAATGGTGGGGACGATAGTTGAGGATGCTGGTTGTTTTAAAGTGTGAGATGGACATATGAAGTGTATACAAAAATGTTTATGAAAACTTACGTTGAAAGACGTATGCTATTTTGGTATAAAGGTTGTCAAAACCTTATTGTTTGAGAAAATGATGTTTGAAAATCCTTCAGAGGCTAATGAAGTAGCCGATTTCAAGTATAGGACTCATTTGTGAAATATGTCCAAATAAGATGATTTGTTGTAAGAAAACTGAAGGAAGAATAACGTTTTCAAAACTGTAGTTTCTAAAGTAAGTGAGGAGGACCTTGATTGACCCACCGGTGGCTTTAAGTGCCCTTGCCCAGTGGTCGTTATATTATATTGTTAGAGCGAAGTCTATTCGCCGTTATGTCGTCATGTTGGGATAAGGAGAGGTGCCCACGGGAAGGCTTGAGTGCCACGACCCGGGGTTGGGATAAGGGAGGAACCTACGGGAGGGCTGGAGTGCCATGGCCCGAGGTTGTAGGCCCCACTCTTACTATATGAAACTAAGGAAGTTTTAAAGACGAGAAAAGAGTTATTTTGTAACGTCTTTGAGAAAGAAATGATTTTGTCTTACGAGACGAGTGGATGTTGTTTCACTAAATGTTTTCAAACCTTTGTCTACTTTTAAGTGACAAATGGATTTCCTTACTTAGCCGTCGTGCTAACTACACTTCATTGTGTCCTTTATTAGATGCAGATTAGTGTGGACTCTAGTAGCCCGATGAGCTCTAAACAAGATGGAAGTGGATGTTGATGTTGTAAGTTTAGCCTGTGCACTTAGAGTGGAGTTTGTCAAGAGGTGATAGAATTCACTCTAGGTGTGGCGGTAGCACCCAATTTTCTGTTGATAGGATGTAAGCTTCCGCTGATGTATTGTTACGGATTTGTAATAAATGTAAGAGTTGAAAATTGGGGTGTTACATCTCTATTTATCCCTATCCTCCGTTATCGACCACCAGCAGATCAAAATTACACATACGTGTCGTGGAAGATATACCCGCATGAAGACAGGCAGAGCGTATTTAAAAGTATCGTGATCGTCTCATCGTCTGGAAGGTTCCTACTCTCTCTCGGTTGTCGTGGAGAAACCAAAGGCGAACCGTTTGGAGAAATGATCATTTTTTGGTCTTCTCCACACAGGTCACCGAGTCCAGGCGTATAATTATCTAGTTCAGTCTAAAAGAAAGCTAAGGCGTTGGGGTAGTTGGTCAATCATTGGTGTTCATGCGTTTGCTCGGTCTTCTTCGAACTGGCCACCGAATCCGAGTGTGAAATCATCAAGCTCAGGGTAAAAGAAAGAGTAGCTACCAGTTTAATGCATTCTGAACAAACCATTGTTTGTAAACTGTGGAGGCATTTTTGTAAGCTAATGAAAAGCAAATCAGGATGGCATTCCCGGTCAAAGATTAGTCATCCGAGCTCGAAAGTTTGCGAGTGGGATAATTAACCTTAGCATCATAAGATTCCCGACCTCTCCTTCTATCGTTAATGCACGATTGATCTACACCGGGTCTGAGTCGATTCTCGACCTCCATTGCCAAAAGTGATCGGTTCTCATATATAGTCGGCACCTGTCAAAGCTAAGTCGATTTATAACCTGAGCTATGAATCGATTCACCCAGGCTATGGTTTGGGTCGGTTTACGGGGTTGGTACGCGCATAAGTTCCCAAGCAAATGATCAAAAGCCCCTCTAGTTGACACGGTCACGGCCGATCAGCATGATAGGAACCTGCCCGAACCGAGAGTTGAGTATGATCACCTGGCCCTGGATTAGTGTACGCATCACCCATTCATCAAACGACTTCGTGAAGAGTCAAAACCATGCATATCTTATGCTCGGCGTTATCATTCAGCTCAATGGATCGAAAGCCGTTGGTAGTAGGAATAAATAATTATACACGCCCTTAATCAGAAAATCGCGTGCATAATTTTGCTACACCATCCAAGATCCGGTTTCCACTCGTCAGAGCAAGTAAACGTAGTCTCAGCCTCTCTCGAACGGATGGCTGTGATAAAACTTGCTGACCTCAACACAGCTTTGATGTGGTTCTGAGAATCCAAGTTGATTGCAACAAAATCAAGACCGTGGAAGGAGACAAGACAAGGAAAGAACACTTCTAGGCTATCGCATGAGTGAAAAAGGTCGGTGAGCTCGTAGGAGGTGTGATAGGCTCCTGGTCTCTCAAGTAAACACATCCCCAACCTCCCGCAAGCCGGTGGTTGGCGAGTTTGCTTCCCGGTCTCCTTCCATCTCGATGCTTCCTCCTACGATCAGGAACGGTTTCCCGTAGGCATGCCAGTTTAGGCCAGTTCTCTGGTAACCCCAAGTTCTCCGACTTGAAATAATGAACACGCACAACTTCCTTTGGTTTAACCGGGTTGGTCTATCCGACTTATGATCGGTGCTTTCTCAAGCTATTCATCGGCAACAATCGAGTACTCACCATTGGCAAATCTTTTGCAAGAGCTCGGGAAAGATTGAGTATGGATTAGCGACAGCGAGCATCTACCGCCCAGCGTCAATCTCAACCAACCGTAGTACGACCGGCAAGGGATGAGATTTCTACCAGCAACCTCAAATAGCGTCAAACACTCCCTTCGACCTTTCCTGAACACCAATACCACATACTTCAATAGTGACTAGCCAGTTGCCGGTCGATCACTTGTGTTTTGGACAAGTTCCCGAGCCGCCGCCACTTTCATGAGAAGTGAACAGATTCTCGATCAGTTTCCGAGCATGCATGCATCGGGGAACCAATTTCAGTTCTCCAACCGAACTCTCGTTCCGTCGTTGCAGTCCTGACGAACCTAGGTGACGGGAATTCACTATTTGAGAGCTGCATATTGGGCCATCAAACCAGTAGGATTAATTTTCTTATATTTCATATATGGGTTGTGTGTATTCTTTGGGCCAAATAGGGATTGCCTTGTAAAATTATACTATCCACAACCTTGTATTTGTAATAGTCATGCATAATGAAACTAAGTGGTGCTAAGTCCGGTTAGGTCGGTCTTTCCACCACCGGCACTGTAAGTCCGGGATTAAATCTCGGCATAAGTCCTACGAAGTAGGCAATTCTGGCCGGTTAAAATTTCGGCTACAGGAGTAAGGTGCCCATTTATTTGCCTAGTTATAGGGCGTTGGGATCAAGGTACCCATTGTGGTCCTCAGACCGACCTTTTGGGTTTAGTACCCATTACGGGAGCAAGGTGCCCGTTTATTTGCCCGGTCATAGGGCGTTGGGAGGAAGGTGCCCATTTGCGATTGTTAAGATCTGGTACGATCGAAAAGTCGAAAAAAACTACTGTCTCTGAACTGGCGGGGAAAAGGCCCTCGACCATACAAATTTATAACATAATTTGCTTTGCAAAATGTAAATATGATCATATATGCATGTTAAATGTGTACGAAGCCTGATTAAGGCGGTACTGTCACCATCGGCATCGTTAAGTCCGAGAAAAATCTCGGCACCAGTCCGGTCACCGAGCCGAAGGCCGAAAAGGCATTAGATCGAAAAGGTCATATTCCAGTCACCAGGGCCGAAGGCCGAAAAGGCATTAGATCGAAAAGATCATATTCCAGTCACTAGGGCCGAAGGCCGAAAAGGCATTGGATCGAAAAGATCATATTCCGGTCACTAAGCCGAAGGCTGATAAGGCATCAGATCGAAAAGATCATATTCCGGTCACTGAGCCGAAGGCCGATAAGGCATCAGATCGAAAAGATCATATTCCGGTCACCGAGCCAAATGCCGAGAAGGCATTAGATCGAAAAAGATCATACTCTGGTCACCGAGCCTAAGGCCGAGAAGGCATTAGATCGAAAAATCATATTCCGGTTATCAAACCGAAAGCCGAAAATGCATTAGATCGAAAATATAATATTCCGGTCACTGAGCCAAAGGTCAAAAAGAATTAGATCTTTTCGAACTACTTCCCGACCATTGTTAAAATTGAAAACGAACTCGAGAAGCTACTGTACCTACTCCCTTATGTTGACGATTCGCGCAACATAAGGAATGGGGGGAGGGGGCTGCTAGTAAAATTGTAGGGCAACTACCTCGACCTACGGAGCTCATCGAAGCAATTCCCGAGCATAAATAACCTTCCCGGTATCATTAGACTTTTTCGGTCTCATCAGACTTTCGGGTTCTAAGCGTCCCTCTACTCAGGACTTTCGGTTTGTGAGCCGAGCGCCAAAAGGGGAAATCACCCCGTTAAAATGATTTCGGTTTTTTGAAAGCCCACCATAATGATTAACGTGGCAATCAAAATTAACTGAGCGCGATCAGTCAAGAACGATCTTGTGACCATGTAATCCGGATCGATGTTTGGCCGATCTCAAACCAGTTGCAACTNCAGTCGAGAGATTGCGCAGTCGAAGACTCGAAGTGGAATGAGAAACCCTAGGGCATATCATAATATATATACATACACAGCACGACACCGTTTAGTACTAAGCATAACTAACCAATGTGTACATCGGGTTTTCGGGCGGTTCGGGTTGGCAAAATACACACCCAAACCGTTTAATTTCAACCATTTTGTTCCATGGGTTGGGTCGGTTCACGCACGTCGGGTTTCGGACGTCCCGGGTTGCGTCGTTTCGGCCATTCGGGTCGGGTATGCACAGCCCTAGCTGTGTGGACCATGGTCCATGCAATAATTTGCCACATTCAAAAGGATGTGACAATTTGAATGAGAGCAATCGTTGTACCGTGGACCAGGATCCATAGTCCTATACGACACCGTTTTGAATTGTAATTTTGACGACAATCATTGGTTGTTAAGTTCATGCTACAGGATTTTTTTTTAACTGTAAACTATGTGTATGTGTTTTATGTTATGCGTTTTTGTGTCTCATATTATGCAATTATGTATCTTAAGCTTATATATTTTGTACATGATATAAAGTAAATATAACATGCGTTTTTGTGACTTGTGTTATGCATTTTTGTATCTTGTGTATGCATTTTTGTGTCTTATGTTATGCAATTCTATACTAGCATAAAGAGTTAGTTCAAGTAGGTCTCATAACAGACTCAAAGTGTTGAAGACTGAACCAGTCAAAGAGATAGTACAAGCTAAAGCTCAAGACAGTTATTCTGTTGAAGATCTTTTTAAAGAAGATTACTTAAGCCTTATTCTCTTATTTTCCTGTTAGAGAATTCAGAATTAGATAGAGAAAATTCAAGATTTTGAGAAGATCTAGAGAGCTAAACTAAATGACTTGACATTCTTCTTGATTGAATCTCAACTCTAAGTCAAGTCAATCATCACAATCATTGTTGTTTACGGGCTGTTGATCCCATGGAGACGACACATGGATGCTGCGATTGAGGGGGAGTCTCAATTCGAGTGACTCTCCGATTCTTCACATAAGACGACACATGGGTGCTGCGATTGAGGGGGGAGTCTCAATTCGAGTGATCGGGAGATTTCTTCGATTCTTCACATAAGATGCTCTGCATTGATTAGTTATGGTGTAGTTGTAAAGATCATTGTGACTTGGTATATCCACAATTCTTATTCTTGTTTCCTTTCCTTCTTGGTAATTTCCTTTTCTTCCAAAACTTGTCCAAACTGCTCCAAAATTCTTCCTTTGCTGCTCCTTGTGGATAATTCAACTCTTGGGATAATGTAACACACAAACAATTCTTAATTTCATTAGGATAAAGAAAATAAGAATCAAAACAACTAAAATAATGGGTGAATTATTGTATAAAATAGTAGATATCAAGTAAGACGTCGTTGATTAAGCTCCAGTTAAACTCGCAATTTGAAAATTAAGAGTATGATACCGCTAATTGAGTTTCAATTAAAATCCGCGATTTGTAAATTAAGAGTAAGATGCAGTCAACTGAGCTTCCTTTATATTTATGTTACAAAGTTTGATCCTACAGACTTTGTATTTCAGTTATGCGTCTTTTTATTCTTACAGAACTGAAATACAAAGTCAGTAGGATCAGACTTTGCAACATAAACATCAAGCAAGCTCAGTTTGTGACTGCATCTTACCCTTAATTTCCAAATCGTGAGTTTTAACTGAAGCTCAATCAACTGTATCTTACTATTAATTTTCAAATTACGAGTTCATACTGAAGCTCAATCGACGACATCTTACTCTTAATTTTCAAATCGCGAGTTTTAACTGAAACTCGTCCACCTTCGCGTGTTGTAATTGAAACTCGTCCACCTTTTCTAATTTTTTTTGACACAGTATGGGAGCAAGTAAGAAAGTGAGTGAAAAAATTTGAAAAAACGATATACATTCTCCATAACAACGAAGACAACTATTGTGTAGATAGAGAAAGAAAAGAATTTTTGCACTCCAATAATATTTGTTAAGAAACTGACCTGATGTATTTATAGCAACTACTAAATGAAAAAGTACAATTCCCATGAATTCTATCACCACCGAGTTGAGAGCCCATTTGATAAGAGGTATCGTGGACTACCCTATTTGGGCTGTCAACCGAGATGGGTGTCTCGGCTGACAGCCCATGTGGGGGTCAGGCTTGGGCTGACAGCCCATGTGGGTCAGTCAGCCTGAGGCTGACAGCTCATGTAGGGGCCAGCCTCGGGCTGACAGCCCATGTCGGGCTGACAACCCAATGTGGGCAGTCAGCCTTCGGCTCCGGCTGACAGCCCATGTGGGCTGTCAGCAGGAATGGGCAGTCAGCCTCCGGCAGCCCCATTTCGACAAAGTCTGAAGCAACCTATATTTTTTTAAAAAATACATGGTATATTTTTAATTTATTTTTAATTTATGCACTTAATTTTTAATCACTTTCACATGTAGAAGTCATTGTTTATTGTTACGATAAATCACGTTTTCGTGATAAAAAGGTTATAAAACATAATAATTTTGAATTTGTTTCTTTTTTATTGACTAAAAGAAATTTTATTATAAACAAACATATATTTTGTTTAAAAGTAAATTATACTGTCTAAATTTGAAAAAAATTGTACATATATTTTTGTCAAAAAATGATCACTCGTACCTGTACCTGTCTAAATTAAATTGCAAGGAGGTGAATTTAAGAAAAAAGAATAAAAATTGATTCATTGCATTTATGATTTCAATCAAATATATTGAAATAAATAATAAATTCAACTATACTGTGTACACTTGAAAAAATAATATGTACAAATTTTGTAAACAAAATTCTACCTCTACCTCTACCTCTACCTCTGCCAGATGGTGCATAGAATGGAAAATAATAGAATTTGATCCATTGTTGAGACTTTTGGATCACATTTTCCAACTAACACACCAACTCCATATCGCGGGTTTTAACTGAAAATCATTTAGCTTGTCTTTCAGAGAAAAAAATATGGTTAAAGGAACACCACCATATGCTCGGATGATGTTGAACGACAAAGAAGCAAAATAGCCATCAAAGCATTTGAAGTAGTGCAAAATGAAAGCGAGGGGAGGAGGCGAAATGTTTCGTCGAAAGTCGGAACTTATATGACCTATTTATACACGGATATGTCAAATATAAACGACCAGCATCGAAAAAAAACGAAATTAATAAAAAAAAAATTAACACCTATTTGTGAAACAAAACACTTATTTGGAAAAATATAAAATATTTTAGATTCTTTTTTATAGATAGAGTTCTATTACATGGACTCCCATTTCGTACAGGTTAACTTCATCCTGTTGGTCCCAAGAAAATTGTCAGCATCAAATTTTTTGTATGAGGAAGTACACGTAGGGAGTATAATTTCGGAGTCCATAAAATATTTTCTTGATAGAAAACACGTGCAATTGAACTGATTGAAGGAGGAGGGGACCTGTCACTTAATGACCGAAGAACAAATAGAGAGTATAATTTGGGAGTCCATATAATATTTCATGATAAAAAACACGTGTAATTGAACTGTTCGAAGGAGGAGGGGACCCGTCACTTAAAGACGACCAGGCCACGTTAGTCTAGGACGTGACCAGTCACGTCAGTTAAAGACGACCAGGCCACGTCAGTGTGCATGCGTACTAGGCGCCCGCCATTACCAATCGGATAACCCCCCACCCGCCCGCTGGATGTATAAACCAAGGGTACAAACAATTTATTATTGCAAACAACTATAAATATGATGTTGGACCATATGTTGGAATTGAAAAAAAATAGGTGTAAGTTTTGGACTCCAAAATATCAGTGTTGAAACAAATTGTTTTGGGGTAGTGGCATACGGTGAGTGAACAATTTAGAAAAAATGAGCCGCAATTATTTACATCCCGGGTCGTTGGACTCAAGTTTACTAACATACCAAGTTCACCACCGATCTGAATCTGTTTAGGCAAATCGTGAGTACAAAGCACAATTGTCATGTGTGCATTATGCGCGAAATGCATTTAGAAAGTTCCGAACGAATGAGCGCGTACAACAATTGTTACGCCAAGCAGGTTTTAATACACTTAATTTCTTACAAGATATGAGACTTGATCATCATCTCATTACTGCATTAGTTGAACGGTGGAGGCCAGAGGTACATGCATTTCATATGCCTTTTGGTGAGGTAACTATTACTTTACAAGACGTTGAAGTGTTGTTAGTGCCAAAAATTGATGGTAGGCCCTTAATCGGCAAAATTGAAAAAGAAAAAGGCAACTGTTTACTTCAAATTCAAAATTATTTAGGCTTTACTCCGCCATCTGATTCGTATTCGAAAATGATGCTAAATATTTGTGTGTTACAAGCACATGTCGCGGCTGTGAATCCCGATACGGCCGATGACGAAGAAATTCAACAATATGTGCGGGGCATAATTTTATTGTTTTTGGGCGGGTTATTTTTTGCCGAAACAACGCGGAATACCGTGAAATTATGTTTCTTAGATTTGCTTGAGGATTTATCAAATGCTGGACAATATAGTTGGGGTTCTACAGTGCTATGTCACTTGTATAGAGCCATATGTCGAGCTGCACATTATGAGCAATCCGTTGTCGCGGGTTGCCTACTTTTGTTACAATTGTGGGCGTGGGAGCGATTACCATGCACACGACCGGCTGGTGTCGTCCCGTTAATCAATATCGAAGGACCTTATGATGTTAGGTATAGTTATTTAGAACTATAATCATTTTATTTAAATGCATTTACAAAATTTGAAATGTAACTTATGAAATTGCGTTTGTAGGTGGCAGTGTCCTCATTCTTGGGCTTCTACCTCAAACCACACGTATACAACCTATCGAGATGAATTTGATAGATGTCAATTCGAAAACGTAAGTTTATGATAGAAGATCTTGTGTTTCTGATAATGTTAAGTATTGTACCGTTTTATTTTTTCCATTTCATTTTAAAGTACGAATTTAATTTAATAATACGTATGTATGACGTATATATTTTTATATAATAGCATTATATAAAAGGAAATGAAAATATATGCAGTTCGTTTGGATGACATACAACGTTGACGCGTTGCCTGTGTGTTGTCGGGCGGGTCAAGGTGTGTGGATGGCAAGGGTTCCTTTACTATTTTTTTACGCCGTGGAATGGCACTATCCGTACCGTGTTTTGCGGCAATTCGGTGGATACCAAGACATTCCGATGTATCAAGGTTGTCTAGGCCGACTTTCTAGGCGACATGCCGTGAACTGTCTAGTCGACTAGGCGACCACCTAGGCGATGAGAATATATATATATATATATATATATATATATATATATATATATATATAAATTTATTCTCATAAAATAATTAGTATTTAGTACTAAATATGCAATAGCTTAAACATTAAATTCAAAACAACTTCAATTGTTCAAATGTCAAATATGAAATATCCAATGTTTCAACTTGCAACTTTCAAGCTCTCAAATCTCAATCATCCATTAGTTCAATCCCTTGCCCTTCACCACCAACATTATGATCATCACTTCCAATGCCCTCAACATCTTCATCATCAATATCTTCATCATCATTTGGGAAAGAATCTTGTTCTTCCACTTCGTCCCTTAAACCTCCCCATGATGAAGTATTGCGACTTCGGGAGTATTGAATAGGTGCACTCGTGCCTTCACCTGCATGAGCTCTTGTAGGAAGAATGCTTCCCTCAAAATTGGATGAAGCACCCAATACTTCATCAACAAGACTCCAAGTAAGGTCTTCACCCACATGAACATTGTCATTTTTACCATTCACCCATTCATTATTCCATTGGAAATCTTCAAGAATTAATGGGTTGAAGTTGGTTCCTTTTTCACGCCGCTTTTGAAATCGCCTAGCAATCTTCCGGTTATATTTCACATAAACCAAATCTTTCAACCGTTTATGTTCTAGTCGGTTTCTTTTCTTTGTATAAATCTAAATCATAGAAAATAAAAACTAATTAGTGTTTTACTTACAAAAAACTAACACTATTAGTTAGTAAGTAGTAACTACTAAGTACTAACTAGTACTTACGAATTCAAATGTGCTCCAGTTACGCTCACAGCCGGCAGATGAACAACAAAGGAAAATAATCTGCATTGCTAATTTTTGAAGTTGAAAATGATGACATTCAAAAGCCTTCCACCAATCAACTAAAATAGTAATAAATATCATACTAAGTTTATAAAACCTCAAAAGTATAAAAATAGTTGTAATTTAAATAAAATACGTACGAGGATCTTTGGTCTTGCGTTGTGTAATGGCTAATTGCTTTCTAAAAGTTCCTCGCAATCCATCATATTCATCAACTTCATCACTTATTTTGATTTGTGTTTCTTGATCTGGAACCATCTTCTCAAGCACATCATTAAAGCAAGCTCGTTGCTTACAAGCACTTTCAAGATCATTGTCTTTCAAATCAAAATAATGAGAAGGATTTAAGAACAATGCTGCTCCATATAACTTAACCTCCATTTGAGCTTGCCAACGCCCTTCTACAATATTCATCAACTTTGACAATATCCTCGATTGGCTTGTAAATGCTTCATTCAATTTCTTCTTTGCAATCTCCATAGCCATGGCCACCTCAGGCATCGCTGGGATCTCATCAGCATCAACAATTCTCAACATAACAAGAATGGGTTGAGATGCCTTGATGCAATCATCCACCCCTGTCCAGAACCGTGTAGAAAACACCGAATCATATACTTTCTTTCCAGCTTCTGTGTTTGCTAGTTTAGAAGTACTCCAATGATCACTAACAAACAAGCTTTTTAAAGCTTTCTGCTGCTTGTATAAGCTTTGCAAGGTAAGGAATGATGTGGCAAACCTTGTGACTCCAGGCCTCACAAGATCTTTGCCACCCGTGAACTCCCTCATAGCACTAAGAATCCTTCCGTGCCTATAAATGAACGTAGCGATCCGCCTAGAACTTTCAATCTTTTGCTTGAACTCGGGCAACTTGCCAATATCTCCCAACATGAGGTCTAAGCAATGTGCTGCACAGGAAGTCCAAAACAGGGAAGGTATCTTTTCTTCCAACAACCTACCAGCTGCCTTATAATTAGCCCCATTGTCTGTTACGAGTTGAACAACATTTTCTTTTCCTATTTCTTGAATCTTGCCCTCAAGCAACCTAGCCAACATGGCAGCATCATGGGATTCGCCCGATGCATCAACAGACTCTAAGAAAAAAGTCCCCTCTTGGACTATTGACAAGGAAGTTTATTAGGTGTCTATTTCTTCTGTCAATCCATCCATCTGACATCAACGTACACCCATATCGCTTCTAAGCAACCTTATGCTTTTCTAACAACAAGTCTGTTTCCTTTTTTGCTCTCTCTAGGAGTTTGACCCGCACATCATGATAGCTAGGAGGTCTCCACCCTGTACCTATTTGTGCAACAGACTCTACCATAACCTCAAAACTCCTAGCAGTTATAGTATTAAATGGAATGCACAGTCATAGAAGTAATATGCAACATGCATTGCTACTCTGTCCTTCTCCTCTTTACTTTTTGTACATTCTTCAAGGGTTTTTTGATAACTCTTGCTATGCCTTTCATCCACAATTTCTTCAGGGGTTTTTCTAACCATTGCAGCAATTGATTTTGATGGCGGTTGTGAAAACCTCAAAGCTACTTGCTTTCTTTTGCTACTAGTCCCCGAACTAGGATGACTAACAGAGTTGTGGGATGATGGTTGTGTTCCTTCCAATGACACATCTTGTGGACCTTCATCCCCATCATTGGCATCATCATTATCAACCAAAGTGAACGACTTGTTCCTTGAATTCTTCAATATATAATCCCGCATTTCTTTCATTATTTCTGTTGTTGTATTTCGACATGCAACAACATCTCCATAACCCTTGGCTACGTGTTGTTTTAATCTCTTAATCCCTTGGGTTATTTGTCTTCCACACAAATTGCATTGGATCAAATCTTTTCTACTCAAATCCGCCTAAACCCATACTTCCACCCTGGATCTTTAGAATTAGCCTTTCGTTTAGGATCCTTCGATGGATCATAAGTAATTTCAGTCCTTTCGTTGTCCATATTCTGTCAAAAACAACATAAATAAACTCCTAAATATACACATTAACAATTTAACAGTGAAGTATTTAACACTGTTGCCAATTGCTCAACTGCCAAGTGCTACTGCTCAACAGTGAAGTATTTAACATAAAAAAAATAATGCCTGAGGAATAAAAGAGTAAAAACGTGGCAGCAGCAGAGGAATAAAACAAGAGAACCACAATAACGTGGCAGACAGCATTCGGAAAGTAGAAAAAAAAAACAAAAAGACAGCAGAGGAGAGCAGGAGAGCAGCATGCTGCATTCGAAAAAAAGAAGGAAACAAAGAAGGAAGAAGGAAGAAAGAAGAAAGAAGAAAGAAGAAGAAAGCAAGAAACAAAGAGGGAAGCAGTAGGATCTCGATAGAAAAAGAGAAAGAAAGAAGAAAGAAATAAGAAGGAATATCGTGCGTGGTCGTCAGCGACTCGGCGGTGGTCGTCGGACGAGTGTAGCGAGAGCAGCAAGGCAGCAGTCGACAGTGAAGTGAGGTGCAGAAATGAAGAGTTGGGCGTATGTTTCGTGTTTTAGGGTTAGAAATTCCAAATTTTTTTAATACAAAACCCGGGTCGAACCGGGTAAAACCCAGGTCGACACCGGGTTAGGCGTCACTGGGCGTCGCCTGGACGACTAGGCGATGCCTAGTCGACGCCCGAGCTCGCCTCGCCAATTTTAGGCGAGGCGAGCCAAGTAGGCGGTTAGGCTAGACCGCCCAGACGCCTAGGCGTCGCCTAGGCGACGCCTTAACAACATTGCGATGTATGTTGAGTACGATTATAATCTCCACAAATTAGATGGTCGTATTAGGGATGAAGATTGGGATGTTTTCCACCATGCATATGTTACACTGTGGGAAGACCGAGGGCAGTACGTTGTTCCATTTGGGCCACATGCCCATACCTGCACTCGCACCCGCGCGGGTNCATTGATTACCTTAGAGAAAAGATCGACAACATAGGAGAGAATGTCACCCTTTGCCCTTAAAAATTTTCCCCTTACTACATTTTACTCCTTCATGTTCCGCATGAACATATAACCATAATGTTTGCGTTGTATTGGAGGTTCATTTAGGTACGGAATTGGGGTTAAGTAGCTGGAATGAATGGATTGCTTCTTAGAAGACTTTTGTCGAACATTTGGCGGGTGTTTGAAATGATAATAGTGATTCGTGTAGTAAGGCTCTGTTGCAGCTCAAAATCAATAGCAACCAATCAAGCATCAACCCGCCAACAACATAACCCGTAACAGAAGATGATTCAACAAGCCGCTGATTCCATATTCAGAGAATTAATTTGTTGGAGCTTTGCAATGGAGATTGAATTTGAAGGCAATAGGGACTCACCATGCACCGCGCAGCTGCGAATTGCGATTCATTTCTTCTTTTTTTCTCCTCCTCCTAGCTACAACTTACGATTTATACTTTGAATTCATGGAGTCGTAGCAGAAATAATTGTAGGTAGCAGAAGTTGAGTATAACTACTAGAGCTGGAAGCTTTAAAGGGACGTGTACGCGAGTTGAGCAGTTCTTATATCGTTGACCGGTCCACAATGCATTGTGGACCGCGATACCTAAAACGACGTCGTTTTGGGACCGCGGTCCACGATATAATTTGCGCGAGCTGAGCACACGCCACACAGAGTTGTTCAAGTTAGTGCCAGCAGTTATGAATTTTTTGCACTTTTAATCCCTAAGACTACGTTGTTATTTGCAGGATTGGTCCATGAATTTCAAATTTTACAATTTTGGTCTACGATTATTACTTTTGTTGTAAAAATAGTCCTTTTTCAGTCAACTTCTCACAGTAAAATAATTTTGGCTAATTTTTCGACACTTTTTCTGAAAACTAAGTTGTGGACCAAAATTGCAACAAAATGATTCGCAAAATTGTCCGGTGAAAAATTGACGAAAAATTTTGTTGGAAACTAAGAAAATAATTTCTGAAAAAACGTTTTCTGGAAAATGATTCATTTTTCAGAAAATATTTTCATTTCTCGTGTTTAGTTGCGTTTTAGAAATTTCTTTTGTGTGTTTGGTTCATTTTCTGAATATGTTTTTTTGGAAAATGGGCAATTTTTTCAGAAAATATTTTAATTTCTCGTGTTTAGTTGCATTCTAGAAAAATTTCTTTGTGTGTTTGGTTCATTTTCTAAAACATAAGCAAAATTGTCTATATATATATATGTAGTACTTTTTAAAAACATATATATATAGTACTTGTTTGGAAACCAATCGGTTTCATTGGAAACCAATCGGTTTCATTGGAAACCAATCAAGGTAGAAAGCGGAGGATGACCGAAGAAAGCTAAAAAAGCATTCTCGAAAGAAGTCAGGAAGAAGAAGCGGTTGGATCCGGAAAATTACTTCCCAAAAAAGGGGAAGTCATTTTCCATAAAGATCAAGCTATTTTTTCTTTGACCGGAAATCATTTTTTGTTGATTTCAATTTTCCACCCTCTCCGAAATACTGGAAATCTGAAAAATAATTTCCAGAAATCATTTTTTGAGTTTCCAAACACACCCTTATTCCCTTCCCAAATGTTATACCGTCAAAATACGCTTTCCCTGTGGACCTGTGGCACATAATGGTCTTGTTTGGTAAATAATTAGCTTATAGCCAATTTTGGCCTATTTGACAATTATTAGTTGTTTGACTTGAATAAAAAATCAATACAAGTGTTTGGTTAATAAGCTTTTTGTAACTCCAAAATACTAAATTTCAAAAGGCTACTCAAAGCAACATTTTCAATCGGCCTTTTGAGAAAAGAAATTATACCAAACAACTATCAGCTAACAACTAATTTACCAAACACTTTTCTACAATAAACTAATATTATCAATTAATTATACTTTCTAACCCAATCAGTTAAGAATATCAGATAACAGTCATTTAAACAGGACCAATATCTACTAATTCTAATAAGAGCCAATAAATTTGGACTTATAACATGAATTAAAAAATATTGGTCCAATTGTTTATTGAAATGAATAATTCATATTATTTTAATTTTAATATTTTTTAATTATTTTTCCTACTTTACCTTCTATTATATCATTTACATTTCTTAAATACCTCGCATTTCGTCAGTGTAAACTTTAGTAACAGAATATTTCGTTAACTATTTATTATTTTTAACAAAACTTAATGTACATAAACATTATATATACTACAAACACATCATATTTAATACGGAGTACCATCCATCTTATACTATATGTTCATAATATTTGCTCTATATGTCCATAAACATAAACCTTTATGTCCATAAACACTAAATTAAATTTACATCATATATATTTTCATTCACTTTATAGTAGGTTCATGATGTTCTTTTTATATGTTTATTAAAACAAAGTTTAATGTACGCAAACATTACACTAAACTAATAATTGTATGTATCTAAAGATTTATTTTTAAAATAATTAAAAATATATATCAACATGGGTGTCATTTAAAAAATATATTTCAGAGCTTTTTAATGATTTATTTTTATATATTAATTTTATTTGTAAAAAAAGAAAAAGATAAAAATAAATTCAAGTCCAACAAATGTATAAGAAGAAAAAAAAAAAAGATAGATGTATTAGGTGCATGTAGTAATTTCATTGGTCAAGCCATGTTTAATAGTTAGTTTTATACTTTTACATTTAGAAGGTAGTTTTAGAGAGAAATTACGCCATCATCATTGGCCAAACCCTATTGTCTCTATGTGTGTGTGAGATCAAATATAGACAGGCATCCAGGTGCAAACGTGTGAATAAATATGGTTCATCCATCAAAACATGATCAAAGGTTGAAAAAACGTGTGAACAAATATGGTTCATCCATCAAAACATGATCAAAGGTTGAAAATCAATGGAAAGAGAAAAATGTGATGGCATTTTTATAATTTTCTGTAATTATGATTGTATATTTAGAAATGCTTGACGGGACACTTAGACATGGTTGACGACGCATTTAGAAATGCTTGACAGTGCATTATGGATGGGTGCTTTGGCAAATTTGCGTGCAATTTAAATCCTAGTGATATTTTGTGATTATGGTATGCTTGATTTTAGGGAGTGTATTTATGGTAAATTTGGATTTCCTTGCTGATTTATTTTCTTTCTTCATGTGGGGTTATTTATTCATCTTGCTTTGAATCTTTTTAGCTTTTTCTGCGTTTCTTTTATTCAGCCATGGATTCAAGTTGATTTTTGTACTTTTATTCAACCACCGTTCACCGGACCATGTACCATCGTGTAAATTTGTAACTTTCATGAAAATATTATTTTCAACAGTGTGACCATTTAACGGTGTACTGACATTCGAATGTGCACCACGACCAACACTCAATTTCTACCTTTAGTAGTAGTACAGTTATCGACTTATTCAATTTTAATTAGTTTTAAGAGAGATAGGTCAAATCTAGCAACACTACATCAATCATTATCTTTACAATCGACACATATCGAGACTAACCTAAGCACCTAGCCACAAGCTGCCATGTCAAATCCGCCAGTAAAATTTTCACATTGTGTTTCATTCTCTACTACTATAAATAAAGACCTCTATATATCCACTATTTGGGAGATCTAGTGATACCTTTAACTCTTGACCATTTTTTACCCCATACTTTATCCAATTTTTGCTTACAAAGTGCTTTAATGTGAGTGGAATTTATGACTTGTTTGTGTGGTTTGATGTTTTTAGATAAAGTGAGTCACAACAAGTAAATAGGAGGCTTTTTGAAGCACATTGGAACAATTTTGGAAGTCGGAATTTCACTCAAGGAGGATTAGAGTAGCGGAACGCGAAGCGGAGAAGAAGCAGGAAAAATGACCTTACACAGCCACCCACATGGCCGTGTGAGTGGCCGTTTGCCCTCGTCAATATTTTGTTCAGCAGCAATACCACACGACCGTGTACATNATATATATATATATATATATATATAATGTGATGGCATTTTTATAATAGTAAAATAGTTCCAATTAATACTTAATTGTACTTGTTATTATTGAAAGTCATTATTAATAATATCATATACAATCATAGATTGTTTATTGTAGCATTAAAGATCAAGTAAATTTATAAATCGTGGAGTATTCTGGGGTGTCGATCCACCGTGAATGAGGTGCTAAACAATAATTCGAATTGATTTTTATGAAGGTAGTTTAATCCTAACAAAGTGGAAGCAAAGAAGTTCAATAAATATAAACTAAATGCAACAAATGAAGAGATATTAGAAGATGCAACAAAGGTAAATGACATGAGAAATGTAGTAGCTATCTTGAGCCAAACTAAGGTAAAAATGTAGTTTTGTTCTTTACGAATTGAGAAATCACACTAAAGTCCACAGTGCCACTCTTGTGATCTACCCGAGTGCATTAAACTACAAGATTTGCTACTTCCTTAGTTTACAATCAAAGCTAGCTCATGAAGAATCTAAGCAATTCATCCTACCCACACTAAATTAATCCTATAAGTTGTGAGAGATTCCACTAAGACAATCGAAAGACTAATCCCTAAATTTCTACTTGGCCCGCTCCCATGGTGTAAAAACTTAAGTTAGAGGAATTGATTCTCAATGTTGATGGTAGTTTTAGAGAAGAGAATAAGAAAGCTGGAGGAGGAGCAGTTCTCCGAACTAGAGATGGGAAGTGGATTGCTGGATGCAGTCAGAGAGTTAATGCTAACAATTCATGGGAAGCAGAACTTATGGCACTTGAAATGGGACTAGAATGGGTAAGGAGCAGGGGTATCAATAGACTTGAGATTCAATGTGATAATGCCAATGTGGTCAGTGCAGTGTGCAGTGGTACTGGAAGAGGAGAAACAGGATGTAGAATCCTTGATAACTGTAAAAGAAAGATAGGAGGAGGTGAAGAGAGGAGACTTGTCCATGTGTTCCGAGAACAAAACGTAGTGGCAGATTGGTTGGCACAGAGGGCAGTTGTTGGTTCTGAGGAAAGGATTGTTCATAACAAGCCTCCTTTAGGATGCATTAAGTTGGTGCAAAACGATAGGATTGGCGGGGTAGTTGTGTGCTCTATCCATGAGGAGGAATAGTCCTCACGTTGTTTTATTTTGGATATCCCCTTCCCTTGTATTCCAAAAAAAAAAAAAAAAAAAAAAAAAAGAAATCTCTTACTATTTCTACATACTCCCATAGTGAAAAAATTCATAGATGTGTGGCAAGAGTGTTCTAGCTCCGTCGAAGCACAACATAACATATATATATATGATTTGGCAAAAAATCACACACATCAACAATATATCTTGCATATAACAACTACTACCTCCGTCCCAAAATGGTTGTCTGGTTCGTTTAATGAGGCTTGACTGAAGTAATTTTTAATCTAATTTTTCATAATATTTAGTTTAGTATTAATATATAAAATTTATATATTTAGAAACTACATTAAAAGTACTATTAAACACAAAAAATTAAATTTAAATTAATAAAAAATTACTAAAGAAAATAAGCAAAGAAGAAAGAGTCGGTTTGACCAATGAATAGTAAATAGGACATGTAAAATGGGAGAGAGAGAGTATTAGAAACTAAACTAACAGTCATAATATATTAAAGAACAAACATTAAAATAGGCAAATAATAATTACATTAAGCACAAACATCTTCATTACACAAAATATACAAGATTAAACTAAAATAAATATAAGGAAAGAAAGAAAAGAAATGCACATTGTTTTTTCTTTCTCCTCAATTCTACGATTGATACCCGAATCTTCCATATGCTCTTTTCTTATTACAAAATAAAAACTAAACTAATCCTAATGTAGCAAGAATTTCTCTTTTTTACCACATTTTGGAAGAGATTTTTTTAAACCAAAAGGGGAAGGGGAAATGGGCTGCCTAGGGTTCTCAAATCGGAGAATTAAAAATATTTATAGGTGGACAAAAGAAATGGCAAAAGTTGTATTTTTACACATAAGAAAATTACATATTTGGAGCATCTCGCCATATCGAACCACTACAGAAGAACACCTCTACCATTCTACCCACTTTCGCTGTGGCGAGAAAGATTCTTGTCGCACCGAGAGTACTATGATGCACAACTTCGACTTCCATAATGATTTTGAGCCTTTTATCTTCAAATTTTGGCTTTATAGTCTTCATAAGAGTTGTATTCCTTTTAGCTGACTTTCCAATACCATTAAACACATCCCAATTAGGCATTCTTATATCAAGTTATGATCAAAATACTGAGAGATGTCATTTTGGGCGAAAATATAATTTTATATATAATATTTTGTTTTGCCTTTGCAACGGTTTACCAACATCAAAAGAACCATTCAAAACATATCAAAAGTCATTTAAATCATACATTAGCATATCCTTCAATTAAAATATAATAAATTTAATCATTTAAGCACAAAATATAATGATGAAGGTAAGACAAAACTTAATAAACAAATATGAGCAAAAGTTTGTTCATTTTGTGCATTATCAATTGTACATTGTATTATTGAAAATCATTTCGTATAATACTAGGTACAATCATGGATTACACACAATATTATTGGAATGGTTTCTAATAGTACTAGGTACAACTTCGTATTAATAGAAATGATTTCAAATAATACTAGATACGATCAAATATCATTGCAAACCATTTCAATAATATCGTTTTAAGGTTGACATGACTTCCATATGTCAAATTAAAAGTTATATCTTTATATTTACAAAAATAATTGATGGATATATTGGGAGTGGGTCCTGAGCAAACCAATCCGAGGAGGCGGAGAAAGGCAACCCGAACCAACTCCCAAGGTTGGGCCTGCAGCCAATCTCATGGCCCTAAAGCCGAGCTCAACACTTGGTCTCAGAGCCGGGAGTAGGTGTAGACGTGTAGTAAACAGACGCTGTCAAAGGGCGCTAACTGCTCACCCATTTATCGAGGTGGTTACGGACGAATTTAGTATATATTTCCCCTTTGTCTTTGTTAGGACCTCATCATCAACATTACAAGAGTTCTTAATACAAGATAATTATCTCCATAAGTTCAATACTTTGTCTTTACTATCTATTTATTTAATTATTGATTTTGGTTAATTCGAGCCACCAAGATTAATTAATTCTATCAATAATAAATAAATTTTGAAAAAAAAAAAAAAAAAAAAAAAAAAAA
>NXFB01000385.1:26637-37586 GCA_002525835.2 Ipomoea batatas | reverse complement strand
ATTTCGTTGAAGGTTACAGGGACTGGTTTTATTATCAGTTTTAATTCCATGGTTAACACAATTTAATCCTTCATCTCCTATATAAGTATAGTTGAGTAGCATATTTTAATGACATACAACAATTGCCTACGTTTTGCTCTCACAAAACTATGCTCAACTTCCTCCTCAAATTTATGTGTTCTAGCCATGTTCTGTTCACGGGCTCACTTGTTTGAGAGCTCAAACATTGTATCGTAGTACGTTTTATTCTGCGAAAACTAGGCTGTAACACCCCTAGAACCTTTGGGAAGTAGCAAATAAGGTTTTAAAGATCGAAAGACTGTTTTGCTCGACTCATACTAAACTCGTTAACCTTTCGTTCTTGTGCTTGTTATTTTTGTGGAAATAATATTTTTTCGTAAGATTATTTCGCTAATAATTAATTTTAAGTTTTTAAATAATCAATTAATTTTTTGCAATCATATATATAACACAAACCTTCAAGTATATATAAGATTTTAACATTTGATAACTATACGGAATAAAAAAAAAATTGGTTAATTTCTAGAAAATTGTAGCAACAAATTAAAATTTTGAATTTTTTTTTTTTTTTTTTTTTGAGTACAAATATTTTGTTTTTTAATTTCTAGAAAAATTGTAACATGTATTAGTTAATATAAACCAACTTTAAATGTTTATGCTTTGCTATATGGCAATGCACAATACCAAAAACAGATATGAGATATTTAACAAAGCATTACTTAAGTGATTTGTAAAGTGCATTCATACAAACATTCATGACATGGGGCAGCTTTGAAAAGCTACCAACAGGAACAGCAGCCACACCGCACCGCAATTTGATTCTGCGAAATAATGTAAAAAATGTCAAGAATGGGATTCGAACCCATGCCCTTTCGGACCAGTACCTGAAACTGGCGCCTTAGACCAACTCGGCCATCTTGACTTTAAAAACAAAATTTTACATTATCCTATAAATATATATAAGTACTTTGAGAGTTTTATTTTTGAAAACCTTTCCAACTAATTCTAATATTCTATAATTGGCGATAGATTAATTATTTATTGCTAGTTATTCTATTACTGCTTAGTATTATGTTAATTCATCTTCTTGACATAAATTAATTATCTCAATTGTTAAATGTTTAGACAGACACTTAAATTCTGATAAACTAATTACTCTATTTTGTGTGCGTTGGTTGGAATACATATGAGATCTAAATAAAGATATTTTTCTTTCAATTTCTATCATAATTAATAATTAGTTAGATCCATCAAAGTAATAATTAATTGGATTATTCTCTACATCATTGTATACATATTTGGCCCTATCGTTACAAATTATCTTCGAATTGTTTTGTTATATATTCTGCAAGCTTAAACTGTTTTTAGTATATATGACTTTAAACTCCTAATCTTCTTAATGGTCTAATCTTACAAAATTTTAAGTGTCAATTATTAAGTATATAAGTTTTGGTTATACTTTAAATTTGAAAATGCTTTTAAACCACACACTATTATGAAGTGCACAATTTTTTTTTGTGAATATGCCATGAATGTGTACTCGTATGTTTATTTGATTTATTTTAAACATATTTTATTAGTATGGTGTTTAATTGGAGTTTAAACTTTATCAAATAATGCTTGAGTCTATTCTCACATATGTTGTAAATTGTTCTCACATATCTTACCTTAATGATAAACCTATCTTATGCAAAGTGCTTCAATATGGTTTATATCTTGATAATGGTATATGAAATTATCTTGAGTAAATGTGATTTTCATCTATTTAGTTTTTTTTAAAATATTTTTTGATTTTTTGCGGGGATTTTTTTTTTTTCAATTTTCTTCCCTTCAACTGTGGACTGCACCATCTACTTAACCCAGCTCTTGTGATCATCTCTTTCCACAAATCGTCCTTCATCAATGGCAATATTGAGTACGTGAGGACCTCTAGGTGTAGGGAAGTCATTTTTCAACGCAGTTGGAAAGTTCAAGATGTTGTCACCATGTCGACTTCAATCTGATCGCTATTATTTTAGCCCATGATTCTGTGAATCATCTACAATAGTTGTAGAACAAAAAAAAATGTTGGAAGAAATAGCATAAAATTAATTACTCTATTTATGCACACATCATTTTTACCACAGTAAGATGTTGAAAGATTTTAATTATTAATTATGATAGAAATTGAAAGAAATATATCTTTATTTATATCCTATATTCCAACCAAATCACACAAAATGGAGTAATTAATTTATCAGAATTTAAGTGTCCATCTAAACATTTAACAATTGAGATAATTAATTTATGTGCAAGCGATGAATTAATTAATTTATGTGCAAGCGATGAATTAAGAAGTCATAACTAAAGAGTAATTAATAGAATGAATAATGATAAATAATTAATCTATCACCAATTGTAAACTTTTTTTTAAAAGGAAATATCATTAAACTCAAACAAGTAAACATTAAATACAAGAAGGAATAACAGAAAACCAAATAGACTGACCAGACTGTGAACAAGATGCTCTAGCTAATGCATGGGCAAGTTTGTTCGCTGATCTACTTACAAACTGAATAGACACCGATTCAAAGTGCCGTTGTAACAATAGGCAATCTTCAATAATCCAACCAGCATAAGATAAAACTGGTAGGCCATCCTTAATCTTCTTACACGCCATCTGACAATCAGAGTAAAGAATTAAGTTACGCCAACCTCTCCCAATAAACCAAGATAGAGCCTCTTTAATTGCCAACCCTTCTGCAAGGTGGGAATCATTCATACAACTGATATGGCCATTCCTTGCTGCTAGAAAATCTCCATTGCTAGAAAACACAATCACTCCAAAGTAAGCATTCCAAACAACATCATTTCTACCCCTCCAAATGCTCCATAACAAAGCAGCGGTCCATAGTTTAATATGCTCATCACCCGACATGAAAATATTTGAGAGCCACAATTCAAAATCCATATCAGCACTACTGGGAAGGGGAACATCATTTTGAGAGGACCAAAGGGGTAATACCTGGGAACATTCGCACAGAAGATGCTTTGAAGATTCCGGCTGAACACGGCATAGAGGACAAAGCACATTCACATCAACGCCTCTACCTGCCATGTAAGCAAAGTAGGTAAAATCGAGCGAGCACACAAGATTTAGGGAGTGTTTGGTTCGCACATGCGAATTGGAATCGAAATGGGTATCAAATACTTGGTAATGTAATGGTAATGGGTTTTGGTGAAAGTATTTTGCATGCTTGGTAGTAGGGTGGAATGAGAATGATTATCAATATCGATGTTTGGTTATGTATAATCTTATAATAGGAATAAAGATTTTAAAAATACAAGAACATAAAATCAAGACAATTCGTTCTAATATAAAGACATCCAAAGCACCAATATGAACAAAAAAATAAAAACAAAAATTTAAATAGTTACAAGAAGCGGTTGAGAAGGAATAATGGAATGAAACTCTTATTTTATCATGGAATGGGTTTTTTAATTGAAGGGTAATCAAAACACATAGTAGTGTTCTAAAAACCTGTCAATTCAACCAAACAATAACAATGTCTTGATAGCTAAACATGTCAACCAAACACACCCTTAAAGTTGGTTTATTAACTAATACATGTTATTCTTCTAGAAATTAAAAAAACAAAATATTTGCTAAAGTCCCTGTGGTCGAGCGACATAGCTGTGGCGTCTCAAATGAGAGGTCTATTAATTAATAACTTAGAATTAATAGTTAGCGAAATAATCCTATGAAAGGTTGAGGGGTTTAGTATGAGTCCAGCAAAACACTCTTCCCTTAAAACCTTATTTTCTACCCCCAAAGGTACTATGAGCGTTGTAGCCTAGGCTGGTTTTCCAGAATTAATCCTATGAAAGGTTGAGGGGTTTAGTATGAGTCGAGCAAAACACTCTTTCCTTAAAACCTTATTTGCTACCCCCAAAGGTACTAGGAGCGTTGTAGCCTAGGTTTTCTAGAATAAAACGTACTAGTGCTACAATTTTTCTAGAGATTAAAAACCAAAATTTTATATATGTATACATACATACATACATACATACATATATATATATATATATATATATATATATATATATTTGCGCAAAATCAATTAATTAGTTAAAAACCTAGAATTAATTGTTAGCGAAATAATCCTACGAAAGGTTAAGGGGTTTAGTATGAGTCGAGCGAAATACTCTTTCCTTAAAATCTTATTTGCTACCTTTCAAAGGTACTAGGATAGGAGCGTTGTAGCCTATATTTTCCAGAATAAAACGTACTACGACTCAATGTTTGAGCACTCAAACAAGTGAGCCGGACGAATAGAACGCGGGTAGAACACAGCAATTTGAGGAGGAAGTTGTGAATTGTTTTTTGGGAGCAAAAACTTAGGCAATTGTTATATCTCTTTAAAATCTGCTTCTCAACCATGCTTATATAGGAGATAAAAGATTAAATTGCGTTAATCATGCCATTAAAACTGATAATAAAACTAGTCTATGTAACCTTTAACGAAATTAATCTAGAAATTAATTCTAAAGTTTAAAATTGGAATTAATATAAAATTAATTTCATAACATCGCCGAAATTAATGCTCCAGAACAGTACTTCGAAGAGCACTTGGAACAGTACCCGAAACTAACGTAGTTCGAATGGTACTTGGAAGGTTACAACCGAGGAGTTAACTACTCGGTAGTGCCTCAACCAAGCAATCCAAGTTACAATTAGGACAGGTTCGAAGAGTAACAGCTCAGACAACGACTTAAATGTTAAAATATATTTTAGAAAAGTTGGCATAACTTAACCCGCAAGGCTTGCCACTTTCTTTTTCTCAAGGCTTAATCTAGGATTTGATTTGCACCCCCACTTGTGCGCAAGAGAAAGCCTCTATATTATACTGTACTATTCAACATTCTTCTTAAAGGGTCCTATATATAATATATATAATGGTGCAAATTACATTCTTTTTCAAATGTGTGTTTGTTTCAAGCCTTTCTACCTTCATTTTTCAACTTAAATAGGTATACTTTGAGAATCAATTTCTGATTCACCCCTCATCCATTTTGAGCGTACAATATGTCAATTTTTATCTCACTACGAAGAATCCGAATACACTTTGACCCAACCTAAATCGAGATCGTAGACCTTACATATATTTGTATCACAAAATAGTCACTTACAATGCCATTTTATGCTATTTTTTTCAAAATAATCTCATTCCTCCATTGTAAAATAGTTACCGATGAGGTTTATGCTTATATATAAAAAGTAGAAGCATTTTGGAAACAGTTTTTAGTTTTCGAAACTTAACAAATGAATTTGAAAACACTTTTTTTTTTCTTATTTTTCAAATGCAAAACACATATCTAATTCATCGTAATCACTATATATTGTTACTACTTACTAACTTTTACAAGCAAATTGAAGTGTGAATTGAGGGCGAGAAAACTACCGCAAGGTCTCTAGCAATGATAACCCCGTGCTCACATCCGCAAGTTAGGCGATGGTCTCTTGAAGTTGGGTACTTGCCCTTTTTAGTTGAATGTTCATGTTCACTTATTACATGGTCACAAATCTTCAAAATAGATCCACCTTGAGTTAGCCTATTACCTCAGTTGTCATGCCATAGACCCGGGTCCACTTTGAGATCTATATTCACAATTTCATAACTTCAAGTTTATAATTTCACAATTTCATGCTCACAATTTCATAACTCCATATTCACAGTTTCATAACTTCATGTTGATAATTTTATAATTTTATGTTCACAATTTCATAGCTCTACGTTCACAATTTTATAACTCTATGTTCACATTTTCATAACTCTATGTTTAACAGTATAATACAATTTTTGAATCTATATAACAAAATTGTGAATATAGAGTCCAAAAATTGTGAATATTAAGTAATGTAATTTTGTATATTGATCTCTAAAAGTGTGAATATAGTAGTGACGATGGTTTTTTTTTTTTTTTTTTTATCCAAAATAATTGAGATAGTTAATTTATGTCGAGATGATGAATTAACAAGTCATAACTAAACATTAATATTTTCCAAAAAAAAAAAAAAAACTAAACAGTAATAGAGTAACTATTAACTAGTGATAAATAATTAATCTATGGCCAATTATAGAAGAATTAGTTGGAAAGGTTTTGGAAATAAAACCCTCAAAGTGCATATTATTTTTATAGAATAATGTAAATTGCTATACTCAAAGTCAAGATGGCCGAGTTGGTCTAAGGCGCCAGTTTCAGGTACTGGTCCGAAAGGGCATGGGTTCGAATCCCATTCTTGACATTTTCATATTTTCCAATTCTTTGACAGTACCAAAATTGCTAAAAACACTAACTATTAAGCTGTATGAATGCAGTTATGCAAGTCACTTTAGTGATGTTTTATTAAATTCTCAAATGTTTTTATATTATGCATTGGCATATAGCAAAGAAAAAATATTTAAAGTTGATTTATTAGCTAAAACATGTTTTTATTTTTCTAGAAATTATAAAACAAAAATATGTAATTCATTTCCCAAATTTTTGTTGCTAAAAAACAAAAAATTTCATTCCGTATAGATATCAAATGTTTAAAATCTTATATATATATATTTGAATTTTTGTGTATAATTGATTCTTTAAAAACATAGAATAATCTCATTCATCTATTAAAATAGTAGATAGATGAGATCAATCAGTGATTCATCTGCATTTCATATATGTGATTCATTTGCATTTCATAAATGTTAATTTCATGTATTGATGGTGTTTTACTTTACCCCAAGCCTATGAAATGAAAGGATGAGTCTTGACTGAACATATTTTAAAATGACCATGGTATTACCATGATGCTAATTTTTGACTTTTTGTCATTATTGAAAATAATTTTAATATTATAAAGACCAAATTGATTAAAATTAAAGTAGAAATATTAATTAAATTACTATGTAGTGTGGTGATAAATTGTTATACGGTTGATCATGTTTCACACAGTTGTGTAGACCATGGTTCGAAAACGGCGCTGTTTCTTTAAGTCAAGAAACCGTTAAATTTTAATTTAACAAATTCCAGTATTTTTTGTGTGTTTATAACAAAATGAAACTATAATGTATGTAAAATGAAACTGAATAATTTGTTTCGCACATTGTGTTTATATTATCAAATGAAATTGTAGTTGAACTAAAATGATACTTTAGTTGTGTTGAAATGAAATTGTAGTATGTATAAAATGAAACTGAATAATATGTCTCACATATTGACGGTATATTGTCAAATAAAATTGTAGTTGAATTGAAATAATACTTTAGTTTTATTGAAATGAAACTACAGTATGTATAAAAAGAAATTGAATAACATGTCCCGCATATTGAGTGTATATTGTGATTATTGTCAAATGAAACAGTAGTTAAATTAAAATAATACTATAGTTGCATGTGTTGTAATGAAAATATAATGTATATAAAATTAAACTGAATATATAACAGTTTCACATATTTGAGTGTATATTAGCCATGTTTGGTAAATGATTGTTAGCTGATTGGGTTATAAGGTATGATTAGTTGATAATATTAGCTGATTGTAGAAAGTTGTTTGATAAATTAGCTGTTAACTGATAGCTGTTTGGTATAATTTCTTTTTTCAAAAAGCTAATTGAAAAGACTGTTTTGAGTAGTCTTTTGAATTTTAGTATTTTGGAGTTTATTTTTTAACCAAGTCAAACAACTAATAGTGGCCAATTAAGCCAAAATTGGGATAGGCTGATTATCTACCAAACATGGCCATTGTCCAATGAAATCGTAATTGAAATAGAATTATAATTTAGTGGTATTGTAATAAGACTATAGCATGTATAAAATAAAATTCAATAACAGGTCTCACTGGATTAAGATTACTGTATAAATAATTTCAAATGAAATTGTAATTGAAACAAAATGAAACTTTAGTTGTGCTGAAATGAAATTAAATATATTATACAAACATAACCAATTACACAGAGCGGTTGCCGTTTTCTTTTTATTAAAAGAAACGACATCGTTTTGGACCATACTTCATAGTAAAATTTGGCTGTGGTAATCCTTACTTGTAAAGAGAGTGTTTCAAAAAAGAAAAATTAAATAGATGATTCACGTAAATTTTGAAGACTATAAATAATTATATAATCTTTGAGACATTTTAAATAAATCATACGGAGTAGAATCTTAGAAAGATGAACAGTGAAAAGTCCAGAAATATGAACGCTTCCCAAACTAAGCATAAAATCTTGGAAAGAAATATAAAGTAAACAGCATGCAGATTGCAAAGCACGTCTGTCAACTTTTTAAAAGGGAAGATTCTAAAGAAAAAAAAAAAACATTGAATTTGGTGGCAAATTATTGTGTGGAGGACTACTGTTCAAAACGACGTCGTTGAATTTTATGATCGAGTTAGAATAATGTATTTTATATCTTTATGTGTTGAATAATAAAACTTCTGTGTAAGATAATATATATATACTTTATAAGTTAGAATAACGTATATTATACTTTAGAATCATGTACATTATGAATTTTAAAAATATATGTTGTCGTGAGTTGCGTATAAAAATATACGAAATGATGTTGTTTTTGGACCGTGGTCCACACAATTGTGTGTGGACCACTATCCATGCAATAACTATTTGGAATTTGGTACATGCACGCATCAGTATTATTCTTCCTTTTCTCAAAGCGTGTTTGATTTGAGTTATCACATTATTAAAAATATCACATCACTTAAATTTAAAGGGTATAAGATTCTTAGTATATATAATATAATATAATTGGATTATATAACTATTCTCAAAATGTATGTTCACATAACTTTCGAAATTTAACGTTTTCGAGAATAACACAAAGGACATATAAATGCAATGATCTTAAACAAATTTAACATCCCATACACCAAAATAGAACTACATATATCTATCATGCAAAGTGAGAAGACCTCCTCAAAAGCTGATGCTAATTTTATTGATAATTTTTAATCTTATATATTAAATTAATACTAAGTCAGTAAATTTACGAATAATAATTTCCTATATTTATACCTGACAATTCATTTTTAGTCATTTTTTTAGAATATTCCCATTTGATCTTAGTATTATTGTGAATGAACGGTGATTTTGTTATCATTGAGAAACAATAGGAATAATATAAGAGTTATACTACTACTACAACACCTAACTCTTCCTATACAATAGGCTGACAGGTATAGTCAACACTAAATATATGGTAACAATATAATATTACTAAGACATGCATCCCCTTAAGCACAAGGTTGGAGAGAAACAACATTGAGCTTCTCTCATAGAGCTGCGAACCTAGCTGCCGCGAGGGGCTTCGTGAAAATATATGCGAGTTGATTCTTCGTGGACACAAAATTAACCAAGAAGTCGTCGAATGCCACCTTATCCCGAACAAAGTGGAAATCAATCTCCACATGTTTAGTCCTGGCGTGAAAGGCGGGATTAGCCGCCAAGTACGTGGCTCCTAGATTGTCACACCAAAGAGTAGCCGATGCGCCAGAGTGGAGCCCTAGCTCACGAAGGAGGGAGACTACCCAAGTAACCTCAGCCGCAACATCGGCTAAACCCTTGTACTCAGCTTCGGTCGACGAGCGTGCCACTGTTCGTTGCTTGCGTGAGTTTTATGGAGACAAAATGGTGGGATTGGTGGGCTGTGGCAAGAGTGTTACGGTTGGTCGGCGGTGGGATGGTAGCGGCAGTCACAGTGCGTTCACAGGAGTTTGTCGATATTTTTGGGTGGGTGGAGAAAAAGCAGGTTACCTAACGCTAACTGATACCAACTGAACGGTGGTTTTGTTATCATTGAGAAACAATAAAAATAATACAAGAGTTACACTACTACTACAACACCTAACTCTTCCTATACAATAGGCTAACAGGTATAGTCAAAACTAAATATATGGCAACAATATAATATTGCTAACATTGTGGCATGACCATTTTTATCCTCCGTCAACAAAACAGTTTGAATTCTGTAAAATACAAGGAAGTTTAGGTTTTCAATTATGAATTCTTTTTCAATGTGTGTGTGTGTGTGTGAAGGGGTTCGGGTGAGAAAAAAGTCGCATGTGAGAAGTGAGATAGAATCTCAGCCCTAAATAAAAAAAAATTGCTACTTACAAACTTCATCAATGTGCACTGTAAGGCACAACAATGCGCACTGGAAGAAGAGACAATGTGCACTGGAAGGCAAAAAATACGCACTGGAGGCACAAAGATGTGAAACAATTATTAAAAAATTAAATACAATATAGGATCTTCAACACAAATCATAAACAACCATAAATAATAAATAAACAAACAATATTCAACTCAAATTAGTAATTAGTTATCAAAATTAATTGATCTTTTTTAAAAAAAGTTCATCATCTACAATTTTAAAAAAATGCTCTGAAAGGCACAACAATGTGCTCTGGAAGAAGGAACAATGTGCACCATATGGCATAACAATGTGCACTGTATGACATAACAAGATGCATTGGAAGAAGGAACTGTATGGCAATCCACCGCGTTTTTTTTTTTAAAAAAAAAATTTCAATTTGGACCTTTGATCTGGACTAAATATACGGATATAATTTCATCCTATTTTTCACTTAAGACAATTATTTCACATGATCATTTATATATATATATATATATATATACCGCCCCCACTGAGACTTGAACCCATGACCTCCCATGTGGGAGAGCCATTTCGTGCCACTAGACCACAAAGTCTAGGGGGCGGAGCTAGAAAACTTGAGTTGGGGTCGATGTAGTAGAGAAAATTTACCGTGTTTGTCGATATTATAATTAACCGTACAATATTATTATATATATCATACATTATTGTAATTATTATTGATAATTACTCTAGAATTTTATTATACAATATTATACTTTGTATAATAAAGTATGAAATACA
>NXFB01000384.1:0-13868 GCA_002525835.2 Ipomoea batatas | reverse complement strand
CGTTCCTATATTTGATTGAAATAATAGGTAAATGAGAGGAATCAGAGGATAAAGATAAGGTTTTCAGACGTATATAAGTGGTAAACTAATGCATGCTTGCGGACTATTCTTTAAATTAAAATAGGTTAGCCACATCGGCTTTGAATCCCACGTGTGTTTTTGAGGTAGTACATACCATGTTAATTAATTTGTCTCGGTAGTAAGAATTTGACTGGGAAATGTAATTATTGCTGAATCGCCGACAAGTGGAACTTGTAAGCATGCATGGATTAAACAAAAATTAATATTTAATGTGTTGATAACTTGATAATGTAAGATTATTGTATATATTATTATAATGTGTTAGCATTGAGCATAATATATACATATATAAACAGTCCGATTGTTAATTTTTAGTAGGGATGAAACATATTATTTAATTTGGTATCAAAGTCAAATTCGATCATGCAAAAGATTATTCTGTGTAGAACCAAAACGCATAATAGCATATGCCCTTACGTATTGTTAATGACAAAGCACTGATCAAACGCATGCAACTTAAGAACTTATAAAGCATACATGTAAACTTCATTATGCATATGAACTCTTATCATGTCACATCTATAATTTTGTTTACACCATACCATATTATTAAAAAGTTGTAGACTCTACCGGCTAGATCATAAAGCAGAATTTATCTAATGTGTACTTTTAAGTAGTAATTGTGAGCCAAGCACCTTGTGCTCAGATGGCATATAGTGATTCTCTCATATGGAAGGTCATGAGATTGAGCCTGGAAAAGTTGTTGACCTTCTGTGCTTCAATAGGTTGAGAAAGTATAGCCGAACATATTCTACAATGTAATAAAGTCAGTAGTACTCAAAAAAAAAGTAGTAATTGTGAAATTTTTCTCGTCATCTAAGAAAATAGTTGTAAGTTTCATGTCGTAGTAAAAGAATTAGAAGATAGATTCAGCACACTTTCATTCAGTGCATATATATGTTGTATGTGAAGCTGAATACAATTTGACCATATCCAAGCTGTCAAAGAAGATTTCAAAATTGTTGAAGGCACCAAACTATATACATATATACCAATTATATATGCATGCAGCATATATATACAAATCAATCATGGATTTTGAAGATTAATAAATAAATTAAATATTTATGGATTTGTTCTTCACCAACTTAAACATCATTAACTAAATTCAACCCATGAAGTGGAACAGAAAGGTAATATATATTCTAAAATGTTATAAGATCAAATAGTACTACGTATGGGTGGGGCCAATATAATTAAGTTTGACTAATACAAAATGTTTTTTTGAGCAGGTCATTATTAAAGTATGACGGAGAAGATAAAGAAATGAACTTGTCACGGTTTATGATGTTTCATCCGATGATTTGAAGATTTTTACCAGGTCATTAAAGCGTCATGGGAAATTATCCATAACAGTTGATTTATTCTTTACATTATCTTATTTTTTTTTTTTAATATTCCGTTGTTCCAAACAGACAAGAAACAAAGTTGTAGCGCTCGAGACTTAACGTAGTGATTCGTCACCTGACTTGATGTCACGACTATAAGTAACAATATGGGATTCGAATCTCACTAAAAACATGAATAAGAAAAAAAAGGTCATGAATGATGAAAAATGTGAATTAGATCACTTGCACACGACTAGGCTCGGACCATTAAACTGATTGTGCAACTTGCAATAAATCTAGATGCGAGATCCTGTTAGTTTAAGAGTAGTACAACAAAATTAAGATCAACTAATGGAAAAAAAAAAAAAAAAGTTGTAGGAGAATGATGAGATTATAATGATTTGATTGTAATCCAATGGTTGATTATGATAACAATTATGGGAAGTAATCTTGTAAAGTAAATCCCACACGTGATGCCTGCTGCCAAATGAGTGAATGACCAGATTAAAAAGATTCGAGCACCTCTGTTGCGTTCACACCTGCTAAGATTCCGCTCCCCAGCCCTTTCACACTGCCGGCTCGCATCAAATCCTTCGGCTTCATCGGCTCCTTTTATTCATTTTTTTTTTATTAATTCCATTTTTATATGAAATTTGGGATAAGAAGAAACCACCGAATTCAATTTTAAGATCAGCGCAGGTTAAATGCCACCGGTCTAATTTGCCGCCAGAATGGTCTGCTGAGTAGAAAATTCAGCAAAAAAAAAAAAGTGTACTTTTCAAAATTTTGAACATAAATTTAAATTAACGAAAATCTTAGTTTCCTATGATTACACATGATGTATGATCCCTTATTTTAAAAAATTAAATTGCTAACAAATAAATTAAAAAAAAAAATTATTCAAAAAAGAAACCAAGCTGAGCTGCCGGCTCCTTTTAAGACAAGTAAAGCTAGCGGTAGCGTCACAGAGACGGGACCCACTATGGATGAGGTCAAACCCTCCATAACCTGCCAGGTAGGACAGCCATTGCCGTCCATCGTGGCATTTCTTTATTATTTTATTTACACGTGACTTGTATTAATTGGCTAAAAAAATTATATTGTTCCTCTTTTTCTTTTTTATTCTCTTCATTTAAATCAGAAGGAGAGACGAAATTGGTATGAGATAATTAAACCAAATATTTTATTTCCATATTTTGCTAAAGAGTATGACCCATTACCCACTTCAACACTGTACCCCACTCCACCAATTCCGGTTTGGTTGGCGAGCAGCTTCCCTATATATATATTAAACAACCCTTTATCCTTACAAACACTCTTTCAAATTCATTATTTTCGCTAATGGGAAACTGCGTGAGAAAGGAATCGTCGACGGAATGGGGCGGCGACGACTGGGGTTCTTTGTCGCCGTCGCCGCAAAAGCAATTCGGAGAAGATAAGGATCCGTTTGGGAAGCACGGGGCGGAAATAAAAGTGAAAATCAGCAAGAAGCAGTTGGCGGAGCTGCTGGGGAAGGCTGATGATCTCCGGGGGTTTTCTATCGATCAGTTTCTCGCCGAGTTGAAGAACGGCGCCGATCGATACGAGACGCATCTACACCGTTCGTGGAGGCCGGCGTTGCATAGTATACCTGAAGTTAACTGAATTCCATTATTCTTTTATATATATATTTCTCGATCTGCAAAAACCATGTAAAAAAAACTTCCATGTGTAAATAGTTTTTTTCTTTTTCTTTTTTAAAATCTCTTTTCCTTATTGAAGTAGAAATAGTATGAGATCAGAGCATTTTGGAGAGTGTAAATCACGGTGTCTCAACAAACAAGGTCAAATAATGGTGTAATTTCCGAGGTTCGAACCTTGGTCTCGACTTCCAAATATTACATACTGAACCAGTGAACTAAGTCCGTGACAACATGAATTTTCTTTTATTACTGAAGTGTTTGGAAGAAATTGTATCAAATATATTCTTTGGTGGAGTATCAATTTTGTAGCCACCCTTTACAAGATTAATAATTAATAACAGTTATTTATTTTCTACTCTATCAATATAGTTCATAGTGAGAATATGTTTTTGGAAGTATTGATAATATTTTCATTGTAAAACTCATCGTGACCACTTAGGTATGAAAATAATTATTTCTGCCTTTAGTTGGTTCGTATATATATTTTTGGGTGTTCTATTTTTAATTTTTTAAGATCACGCTTAGTTTTTCTACCAAATCTCTTACCAGAAATATGAGTAGTGCCTCACATTTTTGTTTAGAATCTCATCATGCATCTTGAACGCTTTGGTGCTTTTAGAGTAAAATTACATTGTTTTGAATTAGAAATAAGCTACATTCTAATTTTTTTTTTTTCTAAAAATTTTGTTGAAATTACTAAATATGGTAAAAATTTAAAAAATTTGCACTAAATATGAAAAAGGAAAAAAAAAAAACTTGGGGTGATCTAAATAGTGGTGGGCCCCTAGTGAAAATGATTTGACATGATAATATGATGTGCAAAAATTACGGTAAAAAAAATATATTTTCAATAAAAATTTAAGATATTTTTTAAAGAGTGAAAATAATATTTTTTTTCATTATAAATCACGGGTCTGCGTGATTTAGATGAGGATCGGAATTGGCATTTGGCAGTAGGTCATCTCCGAGTAAAGTCTCAGTCCAATTATCGTATATATATATATATATATATATATATATAATTATAAGTATTAGGCTCGTGGAAAAACATGACTTTTTAAAAGATACCCTTTAGACTATTTTTTCTAAACTATTTCCAAAAGCTCATTATAATATTATTTATGTTTAGTTAAAATAATAAATTGACACAACTCCAACTAAGATGGTCAGATTTTCACTTGATAGCCACTAAGTTATAAGTTCAATCCCTACATTTCCTTTTCAACAAAGTTCATTAATGATTAATTTAGTACGTAATTCAGAAATCATCAAGTTATAGAGACAAAATTTTTTTTACTAAAATCATTTATCATATAATTTAACAATTTTTTTAAATATATCTAACCCTATTACATTGTAGTATCTGCTCGTAATCTAATAATATATATAGTTAGTATTTGATAAATATAATAAGTATATATTCCTTTTTAATAACTTATGCTTATCAATAAAGAAAATTATTACCACACTAATTAGATAGTTAATAATTTTGGTCTATATAGCTTTATCCTTAAAGAATTATTATTGTAGACACTTGCTTCATTTTGTTAGTATTTGAAATTCCACATTCTATTATATTGGCTCAATCACATCCTTCATACTTAGTCCTTATTATCAAATCGTTACTTTTCAAGTCCTTGATTTTCAATATAAAATATATAAGGAGCGTTTAATTTGATAAATGATAAAATTTATAATTTTTACGGATTTACATATCTAACTTGGTCAAACTATTAAAATTAGTGTTTAGCAAAGCATTTATTAGAACCAATCTAAAATGTTAAAAACAATTAGCATAATCTACTTTTAACTAACACAAATTATTATTATTATTATTATTATTATTATTATTTTATATATATATATATATTTTTTTTTTTGATGTCGTCATGCCCAAGACAAAATCATGATTTGAACTAGTACGTAAATGAAAGGATAAAGATAAGGTTTTCGGACGTACTACATGGTAAAGTAGTTAATACTAATTCCTTGCTAAAAATTCTTATCTAGGTTACCCACGTCAGCTTTAAATCCAACGTGTCACGTATGTTTTTCGACTTAGTACGTACGATATTATTAAGGTGTCTCAGTAGTAAGAATTTGACTGGAAAATGTATTATTGCCCACTCCTGACTAGTAGAATTTAACGTATAAGCTAAGCAAGTATAGAGTAAAAAAAATAATAGTTGTTAGCTTGTTATTTTATATATTATTATCCTATGTTAGTACAAGTATATTATTAAAAGATTAAATTATATAAAATTTTATTAATTTTAAACCAACTTTAAAAAAAAAATGCAACATCATATATATTATTCTTTTAACGAAGTTTTCTCATCGCCATGTGATCCTAGCCGGCAAAGGACCACAAAGAGGTAAACCAGCCTAGGTTACCGATAGCTGACCGGCTCAAACTCAAGGGTTTGAGGATCGAACCTCCGACCTCTCGGCTGTAGGTAGAGCACTCTTATCCCCTAACAGATGAAACATAATTCTCATATCAAAAGTCATGGATTCAATTCTTGCAAACATCCTATTAGTCAAGCTTGTTGCACAGAATTTTTCTAGTAGTACGATTTACCTCTCTCCTGTGATATTATACATAGGAGCAGAAAGAGGTTTGCACACCCTCAATCCCTTGAGTAGTGGTAGGTATCAATTTTCCTATAGTCAGGGCCGGATTTTAGGACGTGTAAGATGGGAAACAGCACAGGGCCCCAAAATTTTGGGGGCCCCTAATCCAGCCATGGTCCAATAGTTAGTATATGTATGTATTTGTAATTATATTGGCTCAATATTAGATTTTCATAACTGATCTAAATTCTAATACGTATTATTCAAAAAAAAAATCTACTTTGTAATATTCACACAAATCACTTTTCTTCAATTTCGCAGTTTATTTATATTTTGATAGTGCCTCACTTATTTACCAGGACAGAACCACGCAAATCAAAAAGCCGACCTGCCTATAGTCAGTCAAATAAAAAACAGATGCATGCAGGCTCGACGTACTTTCGAAAGAAGATACGATGAAGCACACTTTCATTTACGTACTGCATGTAGTTATTAAAAGTCAAAGGGAAATTAATTACAATGTTTTTTGTATGTGCAGCTGAATAAAATTTGACCACATCCAATAAGCTGTCAAAGAAGAATTCAAAATTGTTGAAGGCACCAAACTGCCAATCATGTAGCATAGAAATAATCAATAATGGATTTTTGAGTTGAGACTAATTAATAAATGAAATGGATTTGTTCTGATCTTCACCAACTTTTTTGGTAATGACTGGACCCTAGCTATAGTGCCGTCAGATAGATGTAAGCTTGATATTCTTGGTTTGACTTCACTAGCAAAGATTGTAGTAGTTGAGTTTGTTTAAGACAAGTCTTTTTACACCTTTGATGCCCTTTCAGCATCATGCAGTTGAGAAATTATAAAGGTAAATGGTAAAAATAATACTGCCCCGTTCCATTTTGATTCTCTGATTCGTTTAACGAGGTTTAATGGAGATATTTAATATAATTTGCCAAAGGCCTTCTAGTCAAGCGACATAGTTGTGGCTCTCACTTGATCCCAGGTTCGATTCTCAGTGGGGGTCCTTCAGTGTTATATTCACACAAAAAAAAAAAAAAAAAAGAGTTGATAATTGCATACTAAAATCAGTTAAAATGTTTAAACAAACATTAAGGCAATTTGTTAAAGGCTAAAGCCAATAATAAATAGATATAGTTCATAACAAATTTAATCCAAAGTTTAAAAACTTCAAGCACACTCAATAGTTAAAATGAATGCATATAGAGTTAATTCCATGAATGATTCATTTATTATTGACTTTTACCAATTATTATCATCAAACTTTCGAGTTGACCATAAATAATGGTCTATTGACTATTGATTTTGTTCTAAGTTTGGTCCTCTGGTAAAATATATATTTAGTAGGCATTAAATTTAAGGGTAATAATGTAAAAAATTGGATTGTTACTATGATAGGCAAATTGAGTTCATAAACTTTATGCATTGGATGGGTTAATCATTAGTGAAAATGTGAAGAATAGGTTAATGCACAAACCAATTCAATTTGAACTAGGCTATGGATAAGTTGCCCCGAATTTGAGACGATTATATCCTTTAGTTTAATTGGTTTCATCACCCTTAAATATGTAAATATGGAGATAGAGATTAGATTATTATGCTAGATAATTTTTACATTCTTACCTTTAAATTTAACGTCTACTAAACAATTAAATATTTAACCAGAAAATCAAGTCTGAAACAAAATCAACAATAAATGGACAATTTATCGTGTAAATGGATAATTTATGACGAAATTGAAAATCACTGATAAAAATTAGTATGTAAAGGTTTATAGTCAATGGGTCATTCCTAGAATTAACCCATGCATATATATATTGTATTTCAATGAAACCTTTCAATACACATACTCTTTGTGTGTCACGTATCTTATTATATTATTACATTGAACATTATAATTTTTAAAGATTTATAATATAGTTTATAAATACAAAATATATTCATTAACACTTAATTAAATCATAAAAAATTGAATTCCAAATAATTTAAATTAATGTCTCACCATTAATTGAACTAGAGATATAAAATAAGATAAAATGTGTATTAATTGAATATAGATAAATGGAATCCCCATTTATATTTCAAACGGTATTGATATTGTGTAAATTTTAAAAAATAAATATGAAAATAATAAATCTTTCATAATCGACTTAAAATAAAAAGAAAAGAAGTAAAGAATTAGATTTGTCATGATTTAAGATGCTCTAGCGAATGATTTGAGTGGATTATTTGATGCGTCTCAATTGATAAAAATATGAATGAAAATATAATACTTGAATCAAATTTACATTGATCCATTAACTTTTTGTGGTATAATTAAGGATTAGTTTGCATTATCATTATTCTGAATTGGAATATTAGGTAAAATAATCGATTTTTTTTTCTTTGCACTTATTTTGTTGAGTTATTTATTTGTAAATATTTTTACATTCCGGCTTATACCAAACAGGAAAGAAACAAAATTCTACGACAATTGAAGGATTATAATAATATGATTGTAATCTAATTGTTGTAATGGTTAATGATGATCGCAATTATGAAAAGCAAATCGTTTATAGTGAATCCCACGCGTGACGCCTGCTACCAAGTTGCACTACAAAGATTCGAGCACCTCAACTGCGTTCACACTTGTAAAGATTCCGCTCCCAAGCCTTTTCACACTACCGGCTCGCATCAAAACCTTCTTCGGCTTAATCGGCTCTGTTTCTTTATCTCTCTCTCTCTCTCTCTCTCTCTTTTTTTCCTTAATTTCATTTTTATATGAAAGTTTGGATATATTAGAAGAAATAACTCAATTATAAGGATGTGTTTGAAAATTCGAAAAATAATTTCTGAATAATTTCATAAATAATTTGGGTGTCTTTTTCGGGATAAATACCAAAAAGTATTTTCATGATAATAAAAATTGAATTTAAATACATTTAAATGACATCATGTCAAACTTTACCTTTTTTTTATGACATTTTAAATATTTTAAATCGAATTTTTTTAATTTGAAAAAGTGAAGGACCAAAAGTAATTAAATTATAAACTAGGATTAGAATTAAAATTAGTTGTAAAAAAAAACTTAAAAGTTATTGTTTTTATGCATTCTATTATGGGTCAGAATTTTAAACATCACTCTAACTTAACCACAATCTTTCCTACTAATCACACATACAATGTATATTCCATTAATTAAATTAAATTGCAAAAGAATTCATTCAAAAAAGAAAGGACTAAAATATATAAAAACTAAAGCTGAGCTGCCGGCTCCTCTCAAGACAAGTAAAGCTAGCGGTGGGGTCACATAAATTGGAGATGGAACCCACTTTGGATGAGGTCAAACCCACCATAATCTGCCAGGTAGGACAGCCCTTTCCGTCCATCGTGGCAATTCCTTGTAAAGTGAGTGAATTATCAAGCACTTCTAATTGAACGATATAATTGTGACTCTTTTAAATGTTAGATTATATATTCAAATTATAACGGAGATATTAACTTTTTGTGCTTCAGTAAGTTGAGGAAGTACATATAGATAGATATAATATTGTAACATATCCAAATTATTAAAATTAGAAGAGAGTGAAACATCACTCTTATCTTTTTTTTTGGTGACTACAATCTAACATATCTATAATATTCGTTCTACAACATGACATGTCTACATCCTTAATTAGGATGAAACTCGAATATATGGCCTTCTATTTAAAATGATAATATAAAGGAAAATACTACTCATACTCTCAATTTTTATTCCCTCTTACAAAATTTTGATGTTGACATTTTCCATCAGGACCCACGGGATGAAGATAACTAATCATCAAATAAAAATCACTCCATCTTAATTACATCAAATATTGAGTTATATTATAAGTACTCTCAAATCTTATTTCTTGATGTGACAGAAGTTAATCTTTTATGTGGGACCCAATGCAAATGTTACATCAAAATTTTATGTGTGTGAATAAAAATTGAGAGTAAAAAAATAAAATTACACATTATATTTTCTTCAAATATTTTTTTGAACAATTTTCCTCGAATATTTAATTTCCATATATATTTTGGTTGAAGTCTGACCCATTACCCACTTGAGCACATGGACTATACCCCACCCACCAATTCTGGTTTGGTTGGCGTGCCCTGCCTCCTTGCTCCTTCCCCTATATATTAACCAACTTACCAACCCTCTATCTCTACAAAGATCCTTGAATTGCATGCTTTCATATTTCAAACTCAACACAAATACTTTCAAATTCATTGCCGGGATTTTAATTAATTAAGCTGAATGGGAAACTGCGTCAGAAAAGAATCGTCGACGGAATGGGGCGGCGAAGACTGGGGCCTGTCGTCGCCGCCGCACAAGCTCTACGGCGACGAGGAGCTACATTTCGGAGAAGATAAGGACCGGTTTGGCAAGCCCAAGAGGGAAATAAAAGTGAAAATCAGCAAGAAGCAGTTGGCTGAGCTGATGGGGAAGGCCGATGTTGGAGGCTTGTCTATTCATCAGCTTCTCGCGGAGTTGATGAACGGCGGCGCAGATCTGTACGCGCCGCGTCATCATCACCGCTCATGGCGGCCGGCGTTGCAGAGTATACCGGAGGTCAACTGAATTTCAATTTGTTCTTCAAATTAAGAGCTTTCTCGATCCGCAGCAACCGTGTAAAGAGTTCTTGTGTAAATAGGTTATTTTTTAATTAATTTTGGAGTAGAATTGAAATAGTATGAGCTTTCAGGATTGAAGCAAAGGAAATTCATAATTCTGTGGCTGGGAATTTATTAGCTGTATTTGGAAAAATATTGTATCAGTAAAATATTCTTTTGTGGGTATCGATTTGATCTTCGACCCACATTAACTATTTGCTTATCAACTATTGTATGTATTCTTGAAAGTAAAAGTAATATTTTCATTATAAAATTCACCACTCCAAAAATCGCTATCAAAATTACCTAATTAAGTCTCTAAACAAAAAAATATTAATATTTATTCACAAAATTACAAGTTCAACATCAGTTTATTGGTCTTTTTGGTTTGAGTCAGTCAATTACAATCATTATTACCTGAACCATGATCCACACCGTTGCGTGGCCATAAATAAAAATTACATTTCTAATATAATTGACAAATCTAAATTGGTTTATTTCAAAGTATCAATTATGGTTACAAGACAAAATTTACTCAGTATGCACACACTTTCATAAATTAATAAAATATATTCATATAAATAAGAATTCTTTTATATTATTTGATAAATTATATTTTGGTTACTAAGATATATAGAGTACGTGAATGTTATTCAGTTCCTAATTTGCATGTTGCTGATGTTGGCTGGTGTTGTTATTAGACTCAAACTTTGTAGTTTTTGAATTGTTATTTATCCATTATATACACATAATCACTTGGAAAATTTATACATATAGTACTTCAAATATAACTATATAATAAAAATACTCATTCTACAATAACATCAACCAAGTTGGTCAGGTTGTTGATTTGGTAACCATAAAGTTTCAAGCTCGACACGCAGTGAGGGCGGTCTATAGTAGGCTTTCTTGGTTTGAGCCAGTCAGCGATGCTTTTACAAAGTCTTTCCACATTATTTTCCAACTCAAATGAATCTACTTTGAGAATCAAGTTCGCATTCATCATTATACATTTTAAGTGTACAATATATCAGAAGTGAACCCCGCATATATTTAATTTGTAGCACAAAATAGTCACTTACATGTTATTATTTTATACTAAAGTTCTAACATTATATTGGCCGGAAGCATTATGAGTTGTTTTCATTCATATGACATATGTAATTTGTTTGGTATGCAATTAACTTAATTAAACTGGTTAGCTTAGTCCTGCAAGCAATTAAATTAATTTAGTTAACTGATGGAATTGATATAATTGACTAAGTTATCAATTTATTTGATCCATGGATCCAATCAACTTGATTACTTGAATGACCCAATCAATATGCGGTTCGACTAAGTTAATGGAGAATAAGAAATTGATGCACCATGCACCTTTTGATGATATGTGTGAGTATGTTGGAAGACGGATGAGATTATCTTCTTCGAGTTGTTATATTTAAGCTTTCTTTTTTGTTTGGTCAAGGAAAGAAGAATTGTAAATAATAGTTTTGTTCCTATCTAGTTAATTTATTTAAGTTTATGTCTGTTTTTTTGAGGGTTTAGTTTATGCATGGCTCCATTGGCCTATATTTATTTATTTATTATATTTATTTGTGTGTTTGCAATATAGTTCTTTTTGGAGAAAAAAAAAGGATAGATACATAAATTAATAATTGAATATATCTATGATCACATGCTTATAAAAGCATTTGTGGAAGTCCATTACTTGTGCTGCCATGCATCATTCCTTTCAATTTTTCACACAAAAATCATTATATGTTTCTTTAGTCTTTACTCCCCCAAAAGGTTACAATCCCTAACCCCACTGTGTTTCTTTACTACTATATATGCATGATTACTCTCTTGTCTTTATTTTGAATATAATGGATTATTATATTGATATTGATTACTTGTTTTATGTTAGTTGGACATATTATACCACACCAATACAATAGATATATTAATACAAACAATATTATTAATGAAAATTGCCCCTGAGGCATATGACGTATTGATAAATGACATGTCTATAGATGATAATGTATGTAATGAAGAAAATATTACATAAACTTCCAAATTTTACTTCTACACTCAAATATAATTCTGATTTAGATGATTTTCTTTATAGGACTTATATAAGAAAAATATTTTATCATTATTTGACAAAAGACATATCTGTTAATGATAAAGTTTATGTAACATAAAAAAATATTATATGAACTTTCAAATTTAGAATAGAGCTCTGAGAGCGCTCGTGAGTCGTGATATTATTATTCAAAGTATTTAATGAAAATTGAAGGGGTGCCAAAAATTAAGATAGGAAAGGAAAAGAATGTTGAGCTAGCCAAGAATGGAGGAGATACGGCCCATGGGCTTTATACTCAAACAGCTTAACCTCAATTTTAAAATACAAAAAAAAAAAAAAAACAAAAAACAAAAAACAAAAAATTGATTTTTTTTATGTGTGGCCGAGTGTGCTTTATTGGGCAAATATTCGTTCAACCATTATTGAGTAGACATTATTTTAACTCATAAAATATATTATTTTAATACATAAAGTATATTATTTAAATACATTATTTTACTCCAAAAATTTCATTATTCTAACACATAAAGTACAATATATATTATTCTAACTCATAAAATACATTATTCTAACATATAAAGTAATTCTAACTCATAAAATACATTATTCTAACCTATAAAGTAATTCTAACTCATAAAATACATTATTCTAACATATAAAGTAATTCTAACTCATAAAATAAATTATCTTATCTAAAAAATGTTATTATTCTAACACATATAAAGTACATTATTCTAACACATAGAGTTCAGTATTCTAACACATAAAAGTATATTATTCTAACTCATAAGATACATTATCTTAACCCAAAATGTTCATTATTAATTCTAACACGCGCGCAGAACAATTTTTTAAAACATCTGATTAGGTATATACGCAAGTTTACGGTCAACGTATAGTCAAAGCGCTTTATTATTACTGATTCAGATACAAATGGGTAACATCGTTAAGAGTAACTCAGTTAAGGTAACAATGGGTTAGAGGTTCCAGGATTACTTTGTCATTTGTTAGTGAAAATATCCAAAAGTCCCCCTCATAGCATTAAATGCAGTATATATACGGTACCTGTGGACATGTACCGATTATTCGGCATCGTGACCTCGTAGCGGCCATGCACGAGTCTTAGAGAAGGCCCACTGTGGGGTGGCCAAATGTGAAGCAATTATGGGTAGTATTCTTGAGGGTGAAGCTCGGGGAACGGTGGTCGGGTCAGTCATGCTGAGCCTGATACTTGTCATGATAACCTCGCAGAGCCATATTGATCGGATAGACCGGAATGAACGGATAGTTTGAGATCCGACCCGATACGAAACGACATGTTAAGGTCCGATCATTATACGAAGGAGGTAGCCCGGACAATATTCCCTATCAATTAAACGGTGGCAGGGGCGGAGCCACCTTATGGGGTAGGGGGGCCCTGGCCCCCCTCAACCCCCACCCCACCTCACCCTACCCCTACCCCACCTTAAAATATTTTAATAAATATGTATGTA
>NXFB01000383.1:73701-86260 GCA_002525835.2 Ipomoea batatas | reverse complement strand
TATACCCAAAAAATAAAACAGAGTTAAAATATAAAAACACCAAATTTGAACCCAATACAGAAAATTAACAAGATATCAATCTCACTTACAGCTTTTGAGAGGTGATCCTCTGCTTCCTTCTTATAATCAGGAAACACATCCAATATTTTCCCCCTCAAGTACTCGTATGTAGCTCGCTGCATCGATAATTTCCTTCTCTCTGCAAAATTCAATAACAGTACAAAATTAGCCATCCACATCCCTTTCCATTCTACTTTTATCTAGGAGAGCAGTAGTGATGCTCCTACACCGGCCTGAGAATTTGGGCTAAACTTGGTTCGTATCAACTAGGGTTCTCACCAATTGAGCAAACAAAGTAACCCCTCAACCCGATACACACAAAATACCTTCTTCCTAAATTTGGGACTGTTCCATTTACATTTCCGACTCTGGTATTTTCAAGTTAAATGCATATTCAAGAATTTAAGCAGCAATGCAACATGTGTTACAAAAAACAAAATCAAGAAAGATACAAATAGAGGGTTTACCAGGAGGAATTGCATCGAGCAGTTGGAGGGCAAGATCGGATTTGCTCTGCAAAAGAGAGGCTTTTTCATCTGGGTTAACTGGGAAAAATGTCTCGCGAATGCTATAGAGCTCATCTGCAGCTAGTGCTACTTCCGCGAATAAATCTTTTTCGCCATTTTCTCTGATTACAGTGCTCATCTTTGCGGGTTTATGCAGAGTTGAACTGAGGACTGAAGAGCCAGGCTACAGAGCCAAAATTAGTGTAGACTCGACTTCTTCAACTTTAGCGAGCCTGTCTGACAACTTAACAAGGAAGTTGTTTTGAGAACCTACAAATTAGCCCCTCTATTTCTACGGAAGTATATCATAGACCCTTACAAGTTACAACCCCAAAAAGAAATTACTAGAAAAATGATTATATTTTTTGGTTGGTAAGAAAAATAAATTACAAAGAATATTCATTTTATTGTTTAAATGTTTAGTTAGATGATGAATAATAAATAATGAGTATAAAGATAAATATGTCTTACATAATGATAACTATAATAAAAGTAATACGGAGTAGTATTTTTTAATTAAAATATTACAGATCTACATTTGCGAAATAATACCCATTAACAATATCTTCAATCGGTTTGCTACTTTGCTAGCACCTTTGCAATGACTTAATAAAGAACATTGCATAATGAAACGGGACACAAATCTTTCATGGTTTCTGGCTTGTCATTTTTTTGTATTATCACAATATTTGTGCAATTTAATCCACTCAACAATCTTCCTTATGCAAAAAAGAAATAAAATAAAATAAAATAATATCTACACAGTATCACAACATCCACCCCCACTATGTCCCAATAATTCAAATAAAATCTCGGGCTCATGCTCTCCGAATCGAGAGGCTTATTTGGATACATGTCATTAACCGTTCTTTTCGCCCCCCTCTTTATTTATAGGCCTTAACAACTTTTCATTATGCTCCACTGCAATACTCCCCTCTAGACAGCCAAGTACTACATCCATATTCCCTTGTTTGGAGATAAACTATTCATTAAGATAATTCAACATGAGTTCGTTTAAATCATTCCGATAAAATAAACCCAATCACCTTGGTCATTCCGTAGTGCTCTAATTTAGTTCCTACACCGTCAAGTCTTCACTGAATTATGAAAAAAGTTAGAGTTGACATCGCCATCTTTATACTAGATCAAATTTTCTTCGCTCTATTCCATAAAGTATTAGGTTGTTCCAACGAAGATAAATATTTCTTATGCATTTCTAGGAACAATAGCTAACTATTCTTATCCATACAATTCCTTAGTCTAGCCAAAGTATGCTAATACTCCTCAAGTCCAAACCCATGGACCATGGTGCAAGTCCAGGTAGATTATCTCTTGTATACTTTAACCACACATTTTCAAATTTTAAACTCCTATGATTAAAGACATTAACTTTGAGAGCCAGGGTGAAAATAAAGGCATGTGATCAGTTGAAGACAGTTCCACTGAACAAGGTTTAACCTATCCAAAGATTTCCACCCACTCTTCATTACACGAGAATTCTATTAAGCTTTTCTTCTAGCCAAGGCAATGTACATTGGTGACCTTCAAAGACAAAGTCCACCATCCCGCTCTCATACATCGCTTTCCTAAATCCCCTAAGCTCCATAGGATGCGGTACCCTCCCCATCTTCTCATATTCACTCAACATATCATTAAAATCTCCAGAACTCAAGGTAAAGAGTTTAAGATAGAAAGGTACTTCAAAAGATTCCATGCATCTCAATGACATTCCATCGTCAAACGGCCATAAAATCCGATGATACACCTCCAGCAAGGGCCCTCTTCATCTAATAAGCTCAACTTTACATCAATATGATTCCTCAAGAAACCCTTAGCGTCCAAACCCCTTTTCCAAAGTAGCGCTAAACCCCCACTCCTCCCCTTACACTCAATGGCTAGACACCCTTCAAAACTCCACTATTTTTATTTTGATCAACTCTACTTTATTTTTATTGCAAAACATTTTACACATAATAATAATAATAATAATAATAATAATCTACAATTTTAATAAGAGCCAATAAAGTTAGGGTACTAACGGGAAGAAAAACATGTTGGTGGTAATTTTTACTTAAACGAATGGTTCATATTATTTTGATTTTAGTAATTTTGTATGATTTCCATTCTTTACCTGTAAGTATAAACTTAAGCATACAAAATCTTCAGAACACATGTTTTTCACATACAATACTACAATTACTACAATTAATGTAGATCTTCAGAACACATGTTTTTCACCTGGCTTCCTTGCAGATGCTTGAACTAGAGAATAAAAAGCTCTCCCTCCCTTAATCTAAGAACTCAATAAAAAACGTTAGTAACGGAATATTCCGTTCTTCTGAAGGGCCTCCGGATTATGGCTTGATCTGCGAGGGGTTGAATATGTGACCTCAAACTTGGGAAGGCCACAACTATGTCACTTGACCACAATGTCTTTGGCATCCAAAATATATTTAAATATACTAATATTGAAAATAATCAAAATTATCAAAATTCCTATGTCAACAGCTACAACAACAACAACAAAAAAAAATACATATGCATTTAAAAATTAATTATCAAAAAAATTAAAAAGAATATAATTTCATTAGTTATATTGTTTCTATTATCTATAATAAAAATTATCATTATCAAAAAATTAAAAAAGAGATATAATTTCATTAGTTATATTATATTTATTTTCTACAATGCAAAGATTCTTTACCTTCAAATTTATTAATTAATTATATTCACTACATTATTTATTGTCTTATTTTTATACTATGTTGTAATAAAATACTCTGTATCAAAGTTAATTATAGTACAAAATAATGTTATATATTTATTTACCAAGTATTCTATTAATAACATAGAAAAAAATTTAAAAATAATTTGAAGCCAACTATATTAACTACTTGGGGAGGATTTGTTGACAAAGAAAGCATTCAAATAACTCAATAAATTGAAGCGGGAAACTACCACATCCATAATATTTTTTGGACTACATCATAGTTGTTTACTTTAAATTTATAACTTCATGTTCACAATTTCATAATTTCATGTTCACAATTTCATAGCTTTACGTTCACAATTTTATAATGTTCACAATTTCATAACTCTATGTTCAATAGTATAACACAATTTTTGAATCTATATAATAAAATTGTGAATAGAGTTCAAAAGTTGTGAATATTAAATAATGTAATTTTGTATATTGAGATTTAAAATTGTGAATATAGAGTTCTAAAATTGTGAATATAAAGTTCTAAATTTGTGAACATAAACTCAGGTCCACCTTGCATTCTTGCAAGGTGGAGTCGGGCCATAGCATAATTTGCCCGTTTCGGCCTTTTGGGTCGAAGGTTATGAGTTCAATAAACTAGCCCAATAGGCAACTACAAATTTATATTTTCAAAATCTTGGGCTGAAAGAGCGGTTAACAATGCTGAATTTAAAGGCCGGTTTGCGCTTTTGCGGCAAATTATACTGTGCACCACGGTGCACATAGCAATGTGCACCACGTACCTAAACGACATCGTTTTGAACATTGTAAACTAATCGTCCGTTTTTTTTTGGAAATCATGTTTTCCGTTTCGGCCGGTCTCTGTATTTATATTAATATTCTGTGTATTCTAGACAATCATTCTGTGTATTCTAGGCAACCGCTCTGTGTATTATAGGCAACCGTTATGTGTATTCATATTAGTAACAGATATTGTGATTTCATGTTAGTAACACATGTTGTGATGTGTTTGTGCATTCGAATGTTTAGGAGGATGCGTTCTGTGTATTTTGTGTAAATATTATGTGTATTCATGTTATTAACACAAGTTGTGACGTGTTTGTGCATTCGAATGTTAGGAGGATGAGTTCTGTGTATTTTGCGTCAATATTCTGTGTATTATGGACAAACATTCTGTGTATTCTAGGCAAACGTTCTGTGTATTATAGATAATGAATTCCCTAGAGTCATTCGCGTCCACTAACATCTGTGTATTTTGTGTCAATATTCTGTGTATTCTAGGCAAACATTCTGTGTATTCTAGGCAAACGTTCTGTGTATTATAGATAATGATTATGTGTATTATGGATAATGAATTACCTGAGTCATTCGCGTCCGCGTCTACTAACACCGAAACGACGTCGTTTTACGTACGTAGTGCACATTGCTATGTGCACCGTGGTGCAGGGTATAACGATTGCGCTTTTGCAAAGTACTACTAGTTGGTTTGAATTTTGGCAAATTAAGAATATTTTAAAGAGTGCAAATCAAGGCCGATGAAATTTTAGAAATTCAATTTTCAAAAATAAATAAATAAAATTTGAAAAATCTAGAATGAATGCATGAAAATGTCTATAGTTTCAAAACAACGGGTCATTTCTTGTCCACCAAAAGGTAAATTTTTTTTTTGTCCATAGTCCAACCCAACAAAATAGTGACGACCACCATTAAGTGGGAGGATCAGTGCCTAGTATCCATAAAAACTTTCACACTGCAGTAGTTAGGGTTCTATCCAATGTCCGATCACAATATGACAATTTCTTGATTTTGTGAATCGGTGGTTTAGAATCAAGATAAATCGAATTAAAATCACATTTAAAGTGGCTACATAGAAAATTTTAACATTGATTCTCTTTTTTTTTTAATCGTAAATTTGTTAATCCAAAAACCAATATATACAAAATTAGTAGGAATATGCCTCAAGCTTAAGAGAAGTCCACTCAAAATCAACAAGCGTCTAGATAACAAAGTCATAATTTTGCCAACACTTAGACTAAGCACAAACTAAACTCCTAAGCTTCATATTGTCAAAAAAAAAACTCCTAAGCTTCAAGAAAAGTATATTTTGTTATAATAAACCTATTAGCTCAAACATGATTTGCAGAGAGAAAGATAAAGATAAAGCAAGAGAATCATTATTTGTTATTATATTCATCTCCTTCAAATGATCAAAGAGTAGAGACATATATATATAATACAATGGGTATGTATAATGATATACATAATGAAGTAATAAATGCATCGGTTACATTGGTTACATATGTTACAAATAATGTAATAATGTCCACCATCAATTCTGCTTTATAATGCTCCCCCTTGGACATTATTTGGTCACAATCTTGTCTCGTTAAAAAAAAAACTTGCTAGGAAAACCCTGTGGGAAAAACCTATACAAGAAAAGAGTGCAAGGTATCGTATAAAATATATTCATGCCTCGTTAAAAACTTCACTAGAAAATCACGTGGGAAAAACCTAGTTGAAGAAAAGAGTACATGATATTTATGAAATTATATATAGTAATGGCTGTCTCATAAAAACACTAACTTAAGAAAATCATGTGGAAAAAACTTAGTTAAGGAAAAAATAGTACAACAAAAAACCTTCAGGGCATAATCTTCAGAATTTTGGGATTGGTCTATTTAAGTATTTATTTGCAATGCCTCCCCCTTATTAATGTTATTATGTCATACTAATGCCTCGTTAAAAACCACATTAGAAAAACCCTGTGGAAAAGAATCTAGTGAGAAAAAGAGTACATGGTATGCATATATATATTTATATATTACAAAAGAGTAACCCTGATATTCCTCTTAAGGCCCAATCTTCAGGATTGTCTGAAGTAAATTTACTCTCCATCTCCCCCTGAAGATAATAATCTTCAAGTTCTATATGGTTTTAAAGTTTCAATAAGTTGTAGAGAAGAGATATGACACAATCTTCAGGATTGTCTTTAGGATTTGATTATATTCTTAATGAGCTCATATGGGCTGATGAAATTACTTATTATATTTTTGTTGCTCACCCTGAAATTAACCTACGCATATTAATCTTATGGATATTTTATAGGTAGGGATTTCAATGAACACAAATTTGTCAATCGAGCAAATCTTTTAAACATATATTTTATCATTCTCTTCTGGAGGATATGATTAGGTTATAGATAACAATAAATTGTAACAATATATTTTCATCATTCTTGGGGAGAAAATCATATCTAGTCAATTTATTGACATGTAGGAAAGATCGTAGTTTCATAACTTTACTTCTTTTGTGATTGCGAAAATCCATCAGGGATATACGTAATCAACTTATAAAATATGATTACATATCTAATTTATTTACTGCTAGTTTTATTTGAATAGCGAAATATAATGCCATGATAAATATTAGGTTTCTGCGAAAACCCTCAACTAGCTTTATATTTCTTTGTATTTTCATAACACCTTCTGGTGTATATATTTCTTTAGTGAGTTTTGATTTGTATATATTAATTGCTCTTTTCTAAAGCAGTTAGCACGCTTCGTGCGTTAAACTATTGTTTTAATTTCTGGATCCAGATTTTAAGTATTCATAAGCAATAGAGACAAAATATGTTGTCGACAACTGTAACTATTTTATAAATATTTTTATACACATGGCATTTTTGTATCAACCAAATAGATGGCATTTTTCAAGGGTATTTTGAAATTGGTTGTTCCGCTTCCCCAACATTTTATTTGTTTGGTGCACCTACAATTTTACTGGGGATTTTCGCCTTCTAGATGAATATCTTCAAGATAAAATTTTATGTTCTAAGAGTGACGAAATTTCTACACTAGATCTAGTTTTTGCAAATTCTTAAATTGATAAATTTCCTATGCTTCCGGCATAAAGGAAATCGGTAGGAAAATTTAGTCATATTTGGGGATTTCAATAATATTTCTATGGACTTAGTCACTCCTTGATATTTCTAGCAGATTTTTATTCAATTTCTGAATCTTCTGGTTCAATAAAACTAGTACATGAGTTTGAAGATCTTTTTCATTTTTATGAAATTTTCTCGGCATTCTATAAAAATTCGGACTCAAATCTCCCCCTAATGCTGAGAAATGATCTTATAATATGTTATGCAATCAACGTTCCTTTTGATATCTCATTAATACGCCGCAATGATACATCATTGTGGTGATATAAGGAAAGGAAGGGTTGCATAAAAAAATTGTTTAACGCATATAGGGAAATGCATGGTGTTGAACCACATACTAGGTGTTTGTGATATGTAGTGGATAGTCATAGTGGGTTCTCAAATTTGGAGGTCCCAAAATAGATATATTTCCTCCATAATTGCTTAACTTGCCTTCCGAACAAAGCTCTATTAAGATTTAGGTTTAGAGCTTTGGTTAAAAAATATGCTATTCATTGCATATATCAAATGGTTTCATGAGATTTAGAGAAAAATTAAAGTACTCAACATACAATGTTGTTTGGAGTGAATTGAACTTGATTGAAAAATAATTTTCATCTATCAATCATGTTCTCTAAAAACTAAACGTCAATTGGATGTATGTCATATATTATCTTAAACAAATTGCAATAGTAAATATCATATAGTGATACAATCATGCACACACTGGCAATATTAGATAATTATAAAATATTGTCTTGGAGAAAAAAAAAAACTTATCTGGCCTCTTTGAGACTGCTGTCAAATGATTTTATGGCCATCTCAGGATCTTATCTACTGTTGGTAATTTGCCAATGTCATCTTTCTCCGGTTAGATAAGGATAGCCAAATTATCTTAGATTTATGTTACGGGAAAAAATGCAATAAAGAAAATCATAAAAACATTGCCTTCTTAACATAATTGATATTCCAATATTAATATTGAAATTATGGCAAAATGGGCCATAAATCCATGTATTTGAATATGCAATAATAAGTAGGCCCGCGTAAATAGCCCCATTGAAAGCCGAAGAGAGAAGAAGAATAATTCTTGATTTATGACATATTTTATTCCCATTTCTTATCACAATGGGATTTTAATAGATCAAACCATTTTAATACATGGATTACAGTAATATTAACCTATCAAAAGTATATGTATATATATATATAGACAAAAATAATACTTCAATATTTATATACTTTTCAAATATTGAAAATTTCAACTTTAAGTTAATATAAGAGGTTTCAATATCATCTTCATAATAAGTGACTCGAAAAAAAGGTGCAAGTTCTAACAATATCAAAATCATATTATTTTTCTTGCAACTTAAAACTTAAGCAAATCAAATTGCATAATCTAAATCGAAATATTATGCATGAACACACTCTCAAAGTAAAAGAATGAATATATACCAAATATTAATATTCAACCATCATGAGCATCAAAACTCAAAACAATTATGTGATACAATTAATTTGATTTCATATTATCATCAAAAGCAAACTGAAAAATTGCTCTTGTAAGATAGTACATATTACTATGAAGTATAAGAAAGCAATTTGTAACACAACAACAAATATAATAAATAATTATTTATTTTATTGGCAATGCTAAGAACTTTATTTATTTTATTGACTATGAACCTAGAAAGTCACACCTTAATGGTTCGTGGTAATGCTGAGAACTTTAAAAAAAATCGATAAAGAGTTATCGATATTGAATTAATACATTAATAATTGATTAATGGATTAATTCAATATTGGGTAGTTTTGAACTTTTAAAGGCTAGCACCTTTGGGCCCAAACCAGGCTATATATATATATATATATATATATATATATAGCCTTGCCCTATTTCTTAACTGAGATAGAAGTAATAGAGAGATTATTCAGAAAAGAGTTTTTACGTGAAAATCTCTGGGAGTACGTTCTCACGTGCCTCGCTGGTGAATAGATTAGAGGCCGGACAGTTGGACGGTTTTGATTCTACCAAAAGCACGCTTCAAGGGTAAACTTTTCTAACTTCCTCTTTAAACATAGAATCATGAAAAAGCTATATGATGCTTCCGCTGCGCATGTATGTTTTCCTAACATATGCAAATAAAATAAACTAGAATTAGAGCTAGCAAAACCACCCGTAGTATGACAAAAATGAAGAGAAGAAGCTAAGCTAGTTGTTTTTAGGTGTAACTCAGGGTTTTTATTATTAGACACAGCGATTAATCCTATTGCTAAATTGTAGGTACATCTAAGAGTTGGACAACTGACTTAGAAATTTAAAACTGTTCCATATCTGATACAGTAAAATACGGGCACCAAGGAAAACCGGAAAATACGATCTTTTATAACTCAAGATCCAAACCCGGTTACAAGTCAATAAATGCTCAAAGAGCTCGGCAGGTCGGCAGTGGGCTTCCCTACTATCCGAGCTCTCTTTAAGTCTTAGTCTAGAAACAGCCAAAAGATCCTCTCTCTGATCTCCTCATAAATGCGCTATTTATAAGGGAGAAAAGTGCGGTTGCCGGACCTCCGGCATGGCGGGAACGTGGCGCGCATGCGCCCGCCTCACTCTATGTCCAAGCGGGAAGAGGTACGTGGCGGTCACTGGCACGCCGTGTCGGGGCCCATCGGGGGCACTGTTCGACCCGTGACGGCCGGCCTTACGGCCGACCATACGGCAACATACCGACCTCCCGACCACACGCTTCCGACCGGGTCCAAAGTGTATCCGACCGGTCCTGGAGTATATTTACTATCAATATCCAAAGCTAAGCTAGTTTTTGGTTACGTTTATCCCATTCCCATGCCGGCATTAACGTAACATCCATCGCCATGATTCCTACACCATCCATGAAAACAACAGCTTAATTGTCTTCAACGTTAGTTGTGTTATGTAATTGTATTTGTTTATAATAAAAAGTACCAAGAAATAAAATTATGGTATTAGTGGTCGCTAGCTAGCTAGAATTGAAGTCCTACGTACTTCTTAGCTTATGCGTGAGGTTAGAGCAATTGTGATGTGCCTATTGAATTAGTTTGTTTTTTGAAATGTATTTGTGGGGTCTTCTAATCAACAACTTGTTTATATATGTTTGTCGTTCAACAAATCAGAAAGAAAAATTAATGGAAAAAAAAAATTTAGTCTCTCAATTGTTCCCTTAATTGGCCGGTCTGGTGCGAACGAGGATTAATCTGAGTATGGTACGAGTTTAAAGGTACCTCCTACAGTTAAGGCCTGCTAAGGATATCTCGTGGTCTGACCAAAAAAAATTCATAAGTCAAGCACACTTAACCTACTTAAAATCAATTGGTGATATGTAGGTGAACATTAACCATTTAACCATATCTATCCATATTCTATAGCAAGCCACAACAGCACGTCTCGAATCGAGTAGGGGTTGAACTCGGTCAACGCGGCCAACGCCCAACAAAAATTAGATTTAAAAGTTTTGAAAGTAATTAATAAACATGATTTATAACTCAAAAATAGTCAAGAGATCAAAAATATAATTTCCTTAAATAGAATATAGATAAAAACTTACGCGTCTAACTCAATCACTAGCTTAGTTACCAACCTTAATTTTCTTCTAGTTAGGTAAGACAATGCAAGTCATTTTCATATATGTATGAGAGTAGTCATAATAAATTATATTGTTTCTTTATGGAGTTTAAAAAGTTGAATTTTGTGTTAGTGTTTAGTGGCCATAACACTACGCACCATAGTGGCCATTAGGCAGCAGTTTGAAAGCGAAGCTCTTTCAACTTTGAAAATTAGCTTCCATAATTCGTTTAGTTTTGGTGGGTTATTAATTATGCTTAATTAGGTATCAACAAGTGAATTGTCTCACATGTAAGTTATACAATCATCGTCCGCCCCAGACACAATTCAACTGGTCAATTAATTCAAAATAAGTTCATAAATTTTGTTTAATTAGAGAAGTATTTATAAGCTTATACACTAGAATTAGAGAAGTATTTATAAGCTTATACACTAGTTGAAACCCTTAAATTTGAGATTCAAATTTATATAGTGATCATAATTGAATCATGTGCTCCATCCAACTAAAACCTATGTTTATATATATGCTCAACACGCCCCTCTACCAGATCTTAAGTTAATCCATCCAACTAAAAGCCTAAGCTGATAGTTGGACTGCATATTTATGTTTATATATTATATGCTCAACAATCATCATTTTCTAGTCTCGCAATTTCAAGTAACTTTTATTTTTAATTAAAGGCACCCATACATAAATTGACTAAACACCAAACATTCATGAGGGGATTTTGTGTGTATATAAAAGTCAAAAATTAGAGTTTTAGTTAGAATATATGAATTATTTATTGTCAAAAAATAAACATAAATGTTAAGTATATCAAAGAGGCTGGGGAAAAATATTGTCATCCTTCAATTGTTAATGGCCAGTAGGTTTGGTCTATTGCTATTACGTGAATGCAAATATCATCATTAGTTTTTTATTTTTATTTTTTATTTATTATTATTATTGTTGTCAAATTAATTAATTAATGGTACTCGACACTAAAACTTACTAACATAAAATTCTAACAAGCTTGAGGAACCAATTAATTTGACAATGATGTGAAACAATATAATATAATTAAGAATGAAATTTAAGGGAGCAAAAAAAAAATTTTTTTTTAAAGAAAAGAAAAGAAAAGTTAAGCTCACATAGTCACATGTGAGGAGCGTATCGAGAAGAAAGTATAACACAATAAGGGTGTGTTTGGTTGGGGGTTCAGGCATAAGGTATGTGTATCAAAGTGATTGTTAGTGTTTGGTTGATAGGTTTTGTGAATGTTACTATGGGTTTGGAATACCCCATTAATGGCAAAATCCATACCCTTATTAAATAAGGGTTTCATCTCCTTTCATCATTTCTTTCCCAACTATTAATAATCATTCCCATTCCATCCAACTACCAAACATGCTAAATACTTTCACCAAAACCCATTACCCTTACCAAGTATTTGATACCCATTCCGATTCCGATTCCCATGTGCGAACCAAACGCACGCTAAATATGTATATACTTTTACTAATTAATGGAATAGATTTTTCAATAAACTAAAACACATACTTTAATGTTGACCACTTAATTATTTGTGACTAGTTGTTTGGTCCTCCAATCCTATTAAAATTTGCAAATTAAATGTAACCTCAAATTTGCAATGTTCCAATTTTGGTTCCGATAATAAATACATCAAACTTCATTATATTAAATGACAAAAATGTAGTCTTTTTTTTTTAATACTACTAACTCTATTAGAATGCAGTATCTGTTCATA
>NXFB01000382.1:26596-37675 GCA_002525835.2 Ipomoea batatas | reverse complement strand
GCCTTTCGAGATACTATCATCCAAGGCCAAAAGTTATCTTTGAGCTGATGAGTTGGAGGATTGGTTTGAGGCGCCATCGTAGGTTGTGTTTCAGGTTGAGACCCATCTGCTTGGCCATGATTATATTCTTCTTGGTTGCTCTTGGTCAAGTCCATATGTCTTCTCTTAAGCTTAGCACCTTCAAAAACCACTAAAGTGCAAAATATGATAGAGCTTTGCAAACATTAGCACATTAGAGCAATTGTGACAATAAATTAACCACAAAGGAGGATAACAAATTAACACAAATCAACCCTTTTAGACCCTTAAATATAGGTGCCTTTGGCATCTATCATCAACCATCGTATCGAAAATGACCTAAGGCTCGAGGCGTTAACCTAGTTAACCACTCGATAGAACTGCTCGATAGATTCTCTAAGCATAACAGTCCGAAACCTTAAAAAGTGAGTGAATGTTTCCTAAGGAAAAGTAAGTCCTTGGAACATATCCCAGTGTCGATTTCCATTAAATGCCCTAAGAACGTGTGTAGAACAAAAAGCAAATGTTCAGCGCGCTTTAATGGATTCAACGGCTGAAAATTTTTACAACTCACCTAACTTCATGATTACCCGTCAGTCTCTACCTGCTGGTCATTAGGCAATTTGAAATTTTTTTTCCCTCCAACAGAACTATTTTCTCGCGCCTATAAATTCCCTCTTCACCCACTAAAGAAGGTGTTTGTCATTTTAGAAATTCAAAGTGTGATAAAATTTTAAGTTCTCAAGTGATTTGCGACCAGTGTGTTATTGGAGAAAGAGAGACAAAGCTTCAACGCTCAAATCCAATTCAATAAAACTTGTGCTACTTCAAGAGCTACATCCATATCTACTCAAGCCAAGATTTCAGTTGGAGAAAAAAGAAAATCCATTTCATCAACCTTTGTAAACTCTACTCGTAGAAGTAGAGAGAGACGGAGTAAACTCTTGGAGTTGAAAAACCTGGTGTTTTCAAGTTCACGTTCGACTTGGTGTTCAACGAGTGAATTTCATGGTGTATTGTACTAAGGGGATTTAGTGCAATCCTTCACGTGTTGTGAAGAAGAGTGGAGTAGGTTTCATTAACAGCTGAACTACTATAAGAACTCTCTCCCTCTTTCTCTTTATTTTTAGTGCTTTACTTTGCATACTTTCACGAACAAATCCTAACATTTTACAAGCAAATCAAACGTGCAAAGAATACGTAAAAAGGGTCAACTTTTATTTCTGTTGTGCACTTAAAACTCTGAACGTTTGAAAAACAGAGTAATGCACCTATGAGAAATGCAGTAGCTGAATAAAACATACTTTATGTTGAACTTTTATAGCATGTTTGGTTCATGAAATAGGTCAGAAATAGAAAGAGACATATTCCATTGTTTGTCTTGACTTTTTATTCTTGAGAATAGCATTACAAGGAATAAGTTATTCCCTTTGCATGGAGAATAGTCATTCTTAGGGGGCCTCTAATATTAGTTATTCCCAAGTACTCAGGAATAACTTTTGTATTATAATACTGAAAATACCATTTAATTTTAAAATATTTTATAGTACATTGTATTTCATTTACTCCATATTTATTTGACTTTATACTGTTTTTTTTCCACCCCTAACTATGCTCGTGACCTTTGTTTACTACGCACTACTACGCACAAGGAGTCCCCCTCACTGCCGCTGGTGAGACTCGACCCATGGTCTTTGCTACCAAACTTCACCCCTGTGACCAGTTGAGCTGCCCATGCGAACCACCCTTAAGTATGACGAAACCTAAGGGTGTTAAAGTGGGCGAAACCCTCAGGCCAAGTAAATCACGCAATTCTAAAAATAAAAAAGATGCACATACTATTACAATTACCAAAATAACCCTCTCGTTTTAAAAATAAGCATCTAATCCCAAAAACTAATAAAAGTAATCCGCACCTTTGAATTAAAATAATTAATGATTAGGATTTGATCTCACAATAATTGGGTGATTTCACCTGATCCTTAGCGCGCGCGCGCATACACACACACATATATATAAGTACTAATATGTAATTATTTATACAAGTTTCTATAACTTTTTACTATTTTTATATATAAACTACTAAGTTTAGTTTTATAAAAATTTTAAAATTAATTATTATATTTGAATATTTCTATTATTTTATGTTTTAGTATAACTAATAAATTTTATTATTTTATTATGTGTAAGTAATTTAAATATTATTTTTTAGAAAAAGAATTAATAAGATGATAAGTAGTGGGTACACCACTCTCGCACTCGGTGGGGGTGGGTTTTGAAAAAGTTCATCCAATGCGGGTCGGGGGTGAGTGGTGGAGAAAATATAAGGTGGGTCGGGTGATGGATGTAGCGCTCCCCGACTCACCTCGACCCATTGTCATCCCTACTTTCGAATCTACTATTCGAGACATTCTCTGAACAAATAATTTGAAACCTTAAAAGTCAGTAACTATACTAGGCAATTGGTAATTGGAGTCCTAGGTACACATCCCGAAGAAGATTTTTCTTAAAAGCCTAGACAAAAGGTGCATAGCAAAAAGTAGTGCAGGAGGTAAAAGGCATGTCAACGGTTGAAAAACCTGACAAAAAGTAACATTTTACAATGTCCACTAATCACAAATCAAGGGTCAAGAGACGCTTGAAATTTATCTCCCTCCAGCATATTTATTTCAAATGGTCCTATAAATACCTTCAATTAAGACTAAAGAAGGTGTTGGTCTTATTATTGAGAAATATCAAGTTATCCAAAGCATTCTAAGTGCTAAAGAGAAGAAGAGTTAAATATTTTTAGATTTTGAGAAGTGAAGATTTAAGTGCCAAGTCTACTACAAGATGGAGGATCAACAAATCTTGTCTAGTGGTGAAGTAAAAAGTGTCGGAATAACAATTTGAGACTTGTGAAAAACCTAAAAAGCTTGAGACCGACTTTGTGTTCAAGGCTCAAGTGTTCCCTAGTGTACTAAAGAGGTTTTAGTACATCTTCCTTGAAGCTTAAAGAGAATAATGAACGTAGTTTGGTTTGACCGAACCACTACAAAAATTTCTCTTTACTTTACTAGCATTTACATTCAGTCCATAACACTACCAAATCTAAAATTTCCTCTGCCAAAATCCTTTATTATTGGGTGTTCCAACTTAAATTCATCTTAAGCTTAGAATTTCGAATAATAAAGATTTTCAAAATCTACCCAAGTCAATTCACCCCCCTAACTTATGATTCAACCCTTCGGGACCAATAGTAACCAACCCTTCGGGACCAATATTAACCGCAATAAGAGTAATATGACTAGAAATTTTTCACTTTTTTACTTTTGTTAAGTTATTTTAAAAAAAAAATAAAAAATAAAAATAAAACCTTTAATTAGGGGACACTAGGAATTATTCTCATAAAAATTACGAAATAAAAATATTTTTAACCACACCACATCGTTCCACACAACCTGAACTAGTTCTTGTTTTCTTAGAAACATCAAAACCAGCACCTCCATGCTGCTGGATCAAGAAAGGTGATAGTATCTTTGCATTGCAGTCACCTCTTCAAGCACTCGACACACTGATCATATCAGCTCTTCCACCCATCATCCTCTCAGCCTTTTCCGCCCTCTCTCCTGATTTAGCAAAAAAAAAAAAGGTGCTCAGGAACAGAGAGGAAGGTGTGAGGGAAGAGGTTAGAAAAACAATTGATAGTGGGAAAGTTTGTCAATAAAAGATCCTCCAAACCACGTATACAAATATATATTTCTATTTAAGTATATATTTCCTCCGAATACTACCTTCCAAGACTCTACATCTTGGCGAACAAAATGGGCTATATAATTAAAGAGTATGCTACTCTACATACTCTTGGTTGCTTACCAGTACGCACTCTTATCACATCTGCAACAGGAATCACTGCATAAACAACAGAAATAAGCATTAATCATTTGACAGCCAACCAATTCTTAACTGCTTAAAGAAGGGCAATGTACTCTTCACCACCAAAAGTATTAAGTCACACATTTTAACATGTTATATTACTGAGATTTGATTAACAACTTTTCAATCCCCTTTGCGACTTTATCTCATTTATCTGTTTTCAATTTTTATTCCTCTAGCTTGGTTTATTTTTTTTATCAAAGAAAGAATGTTCCTCATGTAAAAGATACCAAGAACAGAAAGATAGAACCATCAGATCACTGCCACACACACACATCATATCTTACAAATACATTAGCCAAGGAAGAATAAATAATCCACAAGTCAAGGGTTTTAGAATGTAAACAACTCAAATATAATGATAACCCATTCTACAATACAGAGATCATATAACAGGTCAGCTTGGATAATATCCTATGTTGATGAATGAGGTAGCTTCCACTTTCCAGCATCATAATGTGTATGACTACAATATCTGATGGTAAAACCAATTGATTAAAAAGCAAGTATTTCAAGTCATTGGACTCTCTGATGATTTGGGACTGTAAGAGTTTTTAGTGGGTTTGTATGGAAATTCTTGATTAAAATTAATTTAAATGGAATGGGTAAAGGTGACCATTTAGATAAAAATTGCCTTTCAGATAATACAGCTAAAAAGGAATGGGAAGCAGACGATAAAGCCCTTATCACGGGTAATTAATTGTATAGATAGGAAAGTAATCTTATCAATGCAACATTGTACTACGGTGAAAGAAGTATGGGAGTTAGTGTCTAAATGGTTTAGTGGGTCAAGTAATTTGAGGAAATTGTATCAGTTGTCTCAAGATGTCTATTGACCTACTCAGAAAGGCCAAGATTTGAGACTACTATTATGATTTCAAAAGTTTAAGTGAAGTTTTGTGTACTGCAATGCCTATTACAACTGATGTGTTGAAGTATTTTCTGGGGATCGAAGTTGCTCGTTCTCAAAAAGGAATATTTCTTTCCCAGAGGAAGTATGTGCTAGATTTGCTTGGTGATACTAGGTTGTTGGGGTCAAAACCATGTGAGACACCTATGGAGCAGGGTGTTAGACTTGTAGCTGGTGAGGGGAGGCCCTTGATATAGGAGGTTTGTGGGAAATTGAACTATCTCACCATTACACGTCCGGATATTGCTTTTCTGGTAAGTGTGGTGAGCCAATTGATGCAAGCACCTATGCTAACCCACTAGGAGGCGGTAGTTCGAATTGTAAAGTATCTCAAGAATGCTTCCGGGAAAGGTATTTTATATGATGATCGTGGACATGAGTGTTGAGGTGTTTTCTGAGGTTGACTAGGCAGGCCGTTGAGTGGCAGGAGGCCTATGACAGGGCATTGTGTGTTTGTAGGAGGTAATTTGGTTTATTGGTTTATTGGAAAAGCAAGAAACAAAATGTTGTGACTTGGTCCAGTGCAGAATGCGTATAGGGCGATGGCTAATGTGGCGTGTGAGATAACTTGGGTGCACAATATTATCAAGAAAGTTGGTGTTGAGGTGATAAAGCCCATACGTCTATGGTGTGATAATCAAGCGGCTATACACATTTCAAATAATCTAGTGTTCCATAAGCGAACCAAGCATATTGAGGTAGATTGTCATTTTTTGCATGAAAAGGTTTAACAAGGATTACTTTCTATGGCTCATGTTCGCAGTGGCAATCAACTAGTTGATTTGTTCACTAAAGGGCTCAGCAGGGACAGGGTTGAGTATATTTGTAGCAAGCTGGGCATGATCAATATCTATGCTCCAGCTTGAGGGGGAGTGTTAGAATAATTTGGGACTGTTAGAGTTTTTAGTGGGTTAGTATGTGGCTATCAAACCTTCCTTGTAAATATCAGATAAACAGTGAGTTAAACACTACAGTGAGCTTTTTCCTTCAAACGTTAACAAATAAGAATATCAAAGTCTTGCATCTTGGCAAAGGCCAATATCCAGTTCATGAAACGCATCCACAATGATTAGCCTGTGTGAAGTTTCTTCTACAATCACGGAAATAAAATAAAGTTTCTACTAAAATGATTATGTTATTGTTAGTGGTGGTAAAGGTCCATATGGTTATCATCATCCATGTCTAAACTAATGGCCCAAGACCCAAATGATTTACAAATTAATTATGCAGCATATAAATAGAAAGAATCTTTAGCACATCATTATTAAATATTTAAATTTAACCCATTGCTACAATTGCTAGAAAGGTAAACACTTATATTAGCAAAGACTCAATAAACCATTTAGTTTACAAATATCAAACGGAACCAATTTATATTCTTATTTGGTCTTTGAGATTCAATTTGAAACCAATAAGTTGTTCAAACATCCAAAAGCAGTGGCTGCATTTTCTTTTTAAATTTAAAAATGTTAAAGATTTTTTAAATGTGTAGTCCCCTTACATTATAACAGTTATACAGGTTTACATTTCAAAATCAGATCAAGAAAACTGCATAAAGGATCCATTGAAGTAACTAGTTCCCTTATATAATACAGGCTTCCAGAGGCAAATCAATAGAACTATAAGAATACGTTGAAGAAACTACAACTCTTAAAATACATTTCCAATTGGTGGAAGAAGACAGTGCATCAAATTTTATCTTCTACAAGTTAAAAGGGGAAAAATCTTACAGAAAATTTTGCCATCACCAATCTCGCCAGTTCTAGCTTCTGAAATTATCTTTTCTATGACTGCTTCAACCTAGGAGAAGACAACATGAAAAACTAAATTAGGCCTACTCCCGAGCAAACACCATATATAAAGTAGCAAAATAAATATTTAATTCCTAAACCTGGTCTTTGCTGACAACAATCTCCATCTTAACTTTTGCCAAGAACTTGTCCTCAGAAAATTCTGAACCTGATAACAAATCCTAAACATAAAGGTCTTGTTTTTATAAAGAAAACTTATGAAGCATGTTGTAAGAAGTATGTGAGTTGCTCAAGAATATTAGTATCTGATATGTGATATGTAAAGTTGCAGAATAATTTAAAAATAAATACTAATAAAGTAAAGCTGCAGAAACATTTTAAAAGTCCAAGCAAATACAGATCTAACCTGCTTGCCTCTCTGATAATCCACCTTGAGAGCCAAAGCCCCGGACATCAGAAATTGTTACACCACGAATTCCCATTTCCAGAAGTGCCTTTTCATTTCACAAAGTTCAATCAATGAAATTCCTTTTATATGTAGTGGTGCAGATACAATTCAAAAGAAACTATAGCTGAACGAAAGCATGAAGGTGGTTATTCAGGTATGATTATCATCAGCTCCATAAACTGGGTCAAAGATGTACCACAAGGCCAAACCTCATGGGCCTAGTCCAAGGACATCGGAACCCAACTCCATGAGGGTCTTACTGTCTTAGGATCCAAGACTCCAAGAGAGATCCCTAGTCTTGTGCATGCAACAAAAGGGAGACTAAAAACTTGTTTTCTAAAGGGGTTTTACATTCCTAAAGCTATCACCTGAAGGAAGAGTACTACTTACACTGCAAGGTACTCCGTATATAGGGATCTCTACTATATAAACTCCTCTAGGGCATCACTTTCTTTGCAACCCTAAACATTCTTTTGTACAACACCAACATAGTAAACCTTGAGTCTCTGGTGTTTCTCCCTGTTGTAGGGTTCTCAATGTATATCGTATGTTCTTTAATTATTGCATACATCATAATCACCTAGCATTACTACCTCCTTGGTTACTCATTAGTAAGAGTGTGTTATATATAAAGAATGTTGACAAGCATGGTCAATATACAATATTTTGGTTGCTCATTTATTGGATTTTGAAAGACAAAAATGACTTAACAACAATATATATATATATATATATATATATATAGGTTCCGAATCAGGTGAGGACCTATCATTAGGTGAGGACCATGTGGACTAATCCAGATCATCCATTTGGAGTGATCTAAAGGCTATGAATACAACTGCACCACAAAGTGGGCGAGATGCACAACAATCACACTATGAATGCACAACAAACTGAGAAAGAATGCACAACAAACGGAGAAAGAATGCACAACAAACTGAGCGCTTGCTCCTTTGTATATATAGCATGCTTGAGAAAGATATTTCTCACTAATCTCAGATAATTTTTTTTTTAAAAAGGTCAATGTTCAGCCCTAAAAGAAATATTCACTTTATTACTTGTCATACTTTTGGGGAGCAAAATAGAGGCAAAAAACAGAGATATGTGTGCTGATAGGCACTAAATGTGAAAAAATACTCCAGCATTTTAACTTAAGAAGAGTCAATAGTTTGGTGCACACATGAAACCATTTTCAATTCATAGATGACTTGCAGAAGCTCTTACCGAAGAAACCTTTTGGACCCTCCATGGCCTATTACAGTATTAAGTGGGGAAATGGGTTAGAATGGTAACACTCCTCCAATGAATCGGAAGGACAATAATAATCGAAATGAATATTTTGGCTCATTAAAAAAATGGCTAAAATAAGAAGAAAACCTTAGAATTGCTTCGACCTTGTAAAAGTTAGCATCTGGAAGGTATTCTAAATGAAAACAAGCAAGAAATGAGTTAGAATACGAAAGGAAAGCCCAAATTGGAAGTGGAAATGGGTGATTATTGTGGAAAGGGTACCTGAAGAGCTTTGAGCTCGGACAATTGGGAAACGCGGAGCACTAAAGGGGCGGCCTTTGAGAGTGACACCGTGTGCAGAGGGGCTTATGTTGGGGAGAAGTGAGAAGAAACCAACAGCAGTAATGCGCGAATTAGGGGATTCACAGAAACGAGAGGGGAAGGTGTTGAGAGTTGCACTGGAATTCACAATTGAGGAAGACGCCATTCGAGTCGATCGTGGAGGACCTAAGGAAAAACGAGTACCCTGTGATGTTAGCAGTAGACGTGAACAGTGACGTCTGGATCTCTACTGTGTGTCTGTGTCGTGAATAGCCTGTGGTGACTGCCTTGGCGCGACGGCAAAGATGTAATCCCAAAAATATCCTCCAAATATAGTGATTTTAAATTTTAGACAATATCATTTTTAGTCCATTGACCATCATAATTGAAGCATATTTAATCAGTATTGTTTTTTTCAAATTATGGCATGACTTTCTAATTAGTATCATATTTGGTTTTAACTAATATGGTTGACGTGGTTGTTCAGCACCTTATCCTTTAAGCATGAGGTTGGGGATTTGATCTCCACCCATGTGGATGGGGCAAACCATTTGGCTAGTCCCCTACCACAAGGGTATTTTGGTCTTCTCAAAGGCGTGATTAGACATATGGAAGCTAAGTCAACCGAGGAATCTGTCAAATGAAAAGTCCTTTTAAATATGTGTTCCTAATCCTATAATAATGCTACCAAAGTCCATGACGTGCTATATTAAGATCATGATTTGTAACATATTTTTGAAAGAATAAAGCTATTAAAACCAAAACTTGTTAACAAAAATATTTTACCATTAATAAAATTATTTTAATTCAAATCATAAATTAATTAATACCTACATAGCTAAGTTTCCACTCCATCCCTGCTTGCATATATGTTACTATATATTAATATATATAAGGGTCCTCAACTTACATAACCAACCCAACATTATGAAAGAGTCTCATTTAAAACTTTGTCAATGTTTGTTGAATTTTACTGGTGTTGTTGTCGACATAGCTATGTTGATAAACTCCAGTAATCCATAATCCATTGAACATGATTGGTGTGTTTGTGAATGTCTGCATTAGTATGTTTTGATTTGTGTTTGCCACCAAAATCGTGAAATTCTCTCTGATAGGAGGATGTAGTTGCTTAGTTCCCGTGCTAGAAGTAATGAGCCTAGGTAATGCTTTCTTAGCGGAACAAAGGTCACATTTCATATTCCCAGCTTCTGCTTAGGGATTTCTGATGCTTGTTTGGTGGCTGGATTTCATGAACTCTTTGGAATGCTCTTCGGCTGAGGTGGAAGTGATGAACCCAACACTCCGGCCGGTACTGGTGTTGTCCGGAATGGCGGTGGTGTAGCTGATCTCACTTAAGGACGATCCAAACATTTTACAGGCCCAGGACGAAATTAAAAAAAGGACCCTATTTTGAGTAATTGTTTTTGAACCCTTTGTTGTTTCCTTTCAAATTAGAACCATTATCATAACCTTTCATCCCTCACAGTTTTCGAACCATTATTCTAAAAAGTACTCCTTTATTTTTATATTGTTATTAGACATATTAACACACTGTACTACTAAACTTATTTGTTCTTGATGACTTACATCTGGCAGTAAATCAGAGTAGAAGAGCATATTAGAGTTATGATCAGAGCATATCAGAGCAGTTAGTTATGATTCTATTAACTGTTCAACTTGTTTTTTATTACTTCGAGATGAATGTTTTTCATGTAGTATTATATAAAACAAATTTAAAAAATTGTTTAGCTTGTGCCTGACCCCAACTCTAACTATGGTGGTGGTGTGTTGGTTCCAGTTGAAAGGGCTTGTTGATAAGTCAACACGGGGATATTTATATTCAGATGTTATCAAAGCAATGCTTTCTTGTGAGGATGGTGGTCTGTGGTTTAAAAGACATTTCATTGTCTTAGTTTGTTCTTTGTTTATTGGCACACCGTAAAATGGATACGTTAGGCCTCATATCTTTCATCATTTGGTAGATGTTGATCAGATAAAGCATTTAAATTGGTGTGATTATGTCCTTCGGAGTTTGATGGATTCGCAACTTGCTTGGGCAAAGAGTTCGAAAGCTCTTTTCACTTGTCCACTCTTGTTTTTTACTGTAAGGCTCAAACTAAATAAATTTTATGTATAATTTAATAGGTAAAGGAGTATTAAACTGAAAATTTTGCCTTTGTTTTCAGGTTTTCTATGTTGATCGTGTGGTGGTATTCACCCGAGAAATACCAAGGCAAATCCCATCATTTGTTGGGTGGAGTGCACAGTAGATCAAGGACAAAGAAGTGGCAGAGATTCAAGCCGGAGGCTTTGGTCTTGGTCGAGTCGAGGATCGATTCATACCTGCTGCAGAAAATATTGAAGAACAAGCTAAGCAGTGCCACCGTTCTGTACCTGAGCCTGCCCGTGATGATCAGCCATCAGCTCAACCACAGCCACCTGTTGGAAGTCAAAGCCTTTTTGATGAAGATGATGAGGCACAAGTG
>NXFB01000381.1:54256-70412 GCA_002525835.2 Ipomoea batatas | reverse complement strand
CCCGAGATATCACCCCTCCCCCCCGCACCCGCATTCCCAACCCACTCCCCGCACCCGCACCGCACCCGCGCGGGTAATGAAATTCCTACCCATTCCCGCCCCCGTGGGGATTTTGCGGGTGCGGGTAATACCCAACCCGCAACTCTAATTATTAATATTACACTTAAAGCTAATACAAATTTTATACTACAATTCTAATTATCACATGGATTCTTTTTATAAGTTTCAACATAACTCTAAAATTTAATATAACTCAATAATGTTAATCTTTAATTGAAACTAAAATTGTGTTGGTAGTATAGTTGTATTAAGCGTTTGCTCATTATGTTATTTATGATGTTCCTTTTCAATATTCATTAACAAAAAAAAGACAATGAGATGATAATTCAATTGAATCCTTGAGGCACTAGCTCATAAAGAAGTTTAATTCATTATGCATTTTGAATTATAAAAGATACATAAATTTATATAATAAAATAATATTGTACAAATAATGCAAGTGAGTTGTGTGTGTGTGTGCGCGCGCGCGCGCGTGTGTGTGTGTGTGTATAAGTGCGGGTGCAGGTGCGGGGCGGGGATACCTAGGGGTGTTCAAAATTTCGGTTAACCGTATTAACCGACCGAACCGAGCTTTTTCGGTTAACCATAACCGAACCGAAAAAATTCGGTTCGGTGAACGGTTAAAGGAATTCTATAATTTCGGTTAACGGTTAATTCGGTTCGAAACAGCCGGTTAACCGAATTAACCGAACGGTTAACCAAATATTTATATATATATATATATATATATATATATATAATATGCCAAATCCCTAATTTCATTCTTCATAATTCAGCCGCCCAGCCCCCAGCCCCTCTCTGTTTCTCACTCTCTCCCGCACTCTATGTCTCTCTCAATCTTCGCCCACCAGCCACCGCCAGTCCGACAGTCCGCCACCGCCCCTCTATATGTCTCTACTCTCATTCTCATCTGATTCTTCACCCTCAATCGCCGTCTCCCTTTCCGAACAGTCGAGCAGAAGAATCGCCACGAAGATCTGCTCCGCTGCTCCACGATTCTTCACCATTGCGTCCATCCACGATTCCAAGCTCCAAGTCCAGATCTGCTATTGTGCTCCAAGATCATGTAATGATTTAACAATCAATTCTCAAGTGTGCTTTGATTACCACATTCTTCTTAGTGTATTAATGGTGTTCAGTTTCTATGAATTTCAGTATATGGAAAGATGTAGACGAAGTCACGACTCACAACTCAGATTCACAAATTTGCACCCTCACTCTTGTGTATTTATGTATATTATTTATTTGCCCAGTCTATAAATTTTTCAAGAAAAACTTCTTTCAAAGTAGTAATTGTCTGTGCATAATTTAAAAAATTTCAAATTTGATTTAAAAAATTTTGGTTCGGTTAATTCGGAAATGGAAATTTCGGTTAATGGTTAAAGGGTTTGACAAGTTCGGTTAATTCGGTTTTAGTAGTTCGGTTCGGTTAACCGAATGAACACCCCTAGTCATCTAGATCCGGAGAAGAAGATATGCAAAGGAGTCGGTGACGACCAGAAGAAATGAGGGGTTTGACTGGTGATGTTTTTTGAATTCAATAAAAATAATAGCACACTTTTTAATTGTAAAATCCAATGTTTCCTTAGAACATTTATATGTTTGATTTTGAAGTAATTATTATTTTTTTATCAATTTACCTTACGATATTGTATGGCATATGTGTGTGTGTGTGTGCGCGCGTGTGTGTGTGTGCGTGCGTGTGTGTGCGCGCGCGCTTTCCTCCTCATTTTCTTCTTCTTAACTTTTTTTTTATCATTTTTATTAATACCTAATAATAATTACCATAAATACTTATATTAGATAATTATTATTAATTATTAAATAAAATATAATTTATGTGTACTATCTTAATTATAAAAATTCTACCTAATAATTTTAATGTTACAAGGGACACAATAAATATCGTAAATAATGTTTAATAATTGTCAATCTGTATTAGGCAATAAAAATTAATACTTAATTATTAAGTCAATTATAAATTTTTTTGTACAATAGACACATTATTTTTTAATTATTTTGGTTTGATAATATTATTTATTATTCATAAAAAATTAAAGCAATACTTTTAGTACTACGGATGTGACTAAGGATTATCTTAATTATTAAGGATATGTATTTAGCTTAGTAATAAAAAGACTTAAAATATATGAATTATAGTAGCATGGTAATCAATTAGTAAGACAATTATATTAGGCAATCTAATTAATAATTTACTTTTTAAATTATATCATCTTTTTAATTATGAATATTTTCCTAAAGTATATACACAAATTATACTAATAAATATAGAGTTAAAAGTGTGTATATAAAAACAATATCCACCTCCCAATCCCACCCAAATTTAATGGCATTTTAATAAAATCATTTATTTTATTCATTTATTATTTTATTAATTATCCATATATATTTATTCATAAAATCATTCAATTGCTAAGAACATACCAATTTCATACCCCCATTCACCTATAATTGATTAATTATCCATATATATTTATGGTAATATGTTAATATTGTTAATATTAATTGGTATGGGTGATATATTCATAATTTATACTATATATTCGTAAACATATATATTCTTCTTAATCAAATCAAATCATGTTTTGTTATGTTTAAGATATTGCATTATCTACCATTCATATCTATTAATTATCGTTTAAAAATTAGAAAAAATATATTCTATTCTATATGTATAAAATATATTATTTTATATTAATATATTATAATTATAATTATAATATTATAATATTATTTTGTAACATCCACATTATTATTTTGTAACCTCCATTATATTATAATATTATAATATATTTTCATATATTTTATATGTATAGATTAGAATATATTTTGAAATGACATTTAAAAATTAGGAAAAATATATTCTAATCTAGATGTATAAAATACATAAATACATAAGTTACATGAACATTGCAGAAGGTCGAACATATTTAATATATAATAATAATATTTTTTGTATATACGAATTGATATTCATGTTAACGAAAAATAATTAATTTAGTGTAATTGACTAATAATAATTGCCTAATAATTATTATGGTAATTAAGCTAAATATTGGTCGTTCAATTTATTTTTATACTCCGTAATAATTAAAGTTAAATTATTTCTCATTTGTCTATATTTATTTTTGTAATAATATAATTACTTAAGTTATACGGAGTATTAAATATTGATATTTTAAAGATAATTGTAAACAAACAAGTCATATATTATTCAATTCATTGAGTGATACTTTTGCACAAATCTTATAATCAAATAAATGTACATGTTCAATATTAGATTTTTTAAAATAATTTTATCTTTAATTTTATTATCTAAATAAATAAAAAAAAAATTTATCATTGAATCGCACGGGTAATTGGATAATTATTTGCTCTAATTCAAGCAAAGAAAACATCAAAAATCATAATCAGTCCAACAAATTTCATCAATTGCGCTATATAATATTCGATGTTACAATTTATATAATTGTATATCGATCTAAATATTCTTAAAATATTATAACAAATTTATTCCGTGCAACGCACGGGCGAAAATACTAGTTTTATTAATAAAAACAAAATCTCCCATTTTAATTTCCCGCTCAAAACACTAATATACTATTAAGGTTTGTGTAATATTGTAAAAAATATGGTAATAAAATTCTTATTCGTACTACTATTGTACATTAAAATATGGTAATACAATTCCTAATACAATATATTCTTTACTACTTTCCTATTCATAATACAATTATAGATTAAAATCTATACTATTAATAAAAAAAAAACCTCCATTTTAACTTCACGCCCAAAACACTCCTATATTATTAAGGTATGCGTAATATTGTAAAATATGATAATACAATTTTTATTCGTACTACAAGCAATACCAAACCTTATTGCAAAGTAAATTGCTCACTCACTTTAAAATATGAAATAAACAATGCATATTATTTTTCCATCATAAAATGTAGACATTGCATATCATAACAAGTAGTTAAATGCTCTACAATACCCAAACTTTAGCTCTGTAGATATTGAACAAATTAAGACTTTGGTATAAATGCTATGTTTTACTTTAGGCCACTGACCACATAAATTGGGCCATGAGATTCGTTATTAGACTCTTTAATCAAATTTGAACTACTCATTTAATTAACTATTACTTTAGTAATAATTAACTATGAGCTTTCAATGTTTTAGCTAGTGAGCATCACTTTTTTACAATTCACACAAACAACAAACTTACATATAATCAACAATTTTAAGGGGCAGGAAGAAGCAAAAGACCACATATCGAGATTATAGACAAAATTAAATCTCATTATATACTGTTTCACTCATTATTTTCATTACTATCTATATACTTTAGAACTCCAAACTTGGTTTTCTCAAATTGAGAAACACATACATGAATTCAATTATTTGATAACTAGTGCGTGTATTCTCAAATTGGGGAAAAACGACAAAGAAATTAAAGGGTAAACACGCATCCGTGTTCTGGAGATTGTACCAAATTTGGAGTAGGGTTTCTCAACTTGAGAAAATGCAGATCTTAAATTATCTAAGAGAGATTACAAGTTCAGAAAGATTAGAGTTTCTCAAATTGAGACACCTAGAGCAAGAGAACCAAAATGACCGAATGATATGGGGAACCAAATGAAATTTATATATATATATATATATATATATATGTGTGTGTGTGTGTGTGTGTGTGTGTGTGTGTGTGTGTATATATATAATATTAATCAAATGCGGCTTGTGCATTACGTGCGGTCGTGTGGCCCAACATATGCCGCTGGATTGAGGTGATCTGACGGTGGAGGTTATAAGACTCGAGTGGGCATTTTGTTAATAAGGTAGACAGCCGTTTCAAAGGCATAATCCCAAAAGCGAGAGGGAACCGAAGCCTGAGCCATTAAAGCAACCCTGACAAGTTGGTTTTGGTGTGAGTGGATGTGAATGTGGTAAAACGAGGAAGATTCCCCGAGTGTCGTGTCTCTCAAGGATGGCGAATGGGAACCGAATTTGTGTTGGCATTTATGAGGTTGAAAGGTAAGAGTTACAAGAATGGATGAGAGTTTTGTTCATGGTTGGGTGAAGGGTTTGAAAGTAAAAAGGATGGAAAATACAAAAGGTAAAAGGAAAAGGGGTGTATGCCAAAGTTAAGTCTAAGGATTGATTATCGTAGGTAACTTGGAATTGGATTTCGGGATTGATCTAGGGAGTCACGGTCTTAGTATTGAGTGGCGTCACACTCAAACTCTCAATTCTCATTCGGTTGAGGCATTTTATCGAACACCTTGCCTACCAACACTCCTCTCGGGTCTCATCCTTTCGGATTAAGAGCGGAGATATGGATGATCTAGGCTCGTGCGTGGCCGCTATCGCGCACACACTCACTTCCTACGGGTTTCCTACCTATCCCGGCCGGAAATAGAAGCAAAGATTGAACGACATCATCCATACATAACACCAATCATACTCACACAATACCAAGATCATGATATCAAATTATAAGCAACAATCCATAGATCAACAAAGGCACACACACCCAACTACTCTACTCTACCATAATAAACATAAATAAAAGCAATAAAATAAAGATTACTTTCAATCAATAAATCTAGTCTAACAATTCAATGAAAAGAGTATGTTACCCAAGAAGTATTGAGTCTACAACTTCAATCCATCTTCAATCCTAAGATCTAAATTAATCTAATAGAAATTGAGTATGTTTTTCCTCCCCAAAGGGGAAGGAATGATAAGAAAATTCAGATCTGAAAGCTGGGAAAGTCCTCCTCCAAAAATGAGAGAGAAGGGTTTAAATAACTGCTCAAAAATTGGATTTCTGCTGTTGCCCTACTGGTCTGCTCCCACGCCTGTCACACGCGTGTGAGGGCGCGTGGGAGCTCTCTGGATAAAATCCACGCCTGCTCACACGCGTGTGAGGGCGCGTGGCAACCTCCTGCATGATGATTTCTTTGATTGATGCTTCTTTTGGCCTAAAACTTTGTTGTATCCTTCGGAAATGATTCGAAGTATTTTTCTTTAGCTGGATTTACCAAATAGAAGTTAATTAGAGATTTTATCCATGAAAGTGATCATAATTGGGTGTAGGGACATTAAAACACTCTCTAAACATGACCCGAAATTGACTGTTTTTGGCACTTATCAAAGCCCAGTCTCGACAACGTGCCTATTTCTACGTTCGACCCTACCATTTTGCTCATGAGTATACGCACAGGACTGCCTGTGGCGAATACCAAGAGAAACTAAAGTGGAATGGAGCTTTTTATATTCTCCCCCTAGATCCGATTGCATAGAAATAATTTTAGTGGAGAATGACCGTTCAACTAGAGTTCGAAATTGCGCAAATATAGAATATAAAGAAGATTTTGCACGCATGGGATAAAACCAAATATACCGCGTAAAATCATCAACAAATAATACAAAATATTTGAAACCATTCGCAGAAAGTAATGGCGCAGGACCCTAAATATCCGTATAGACTAATTCTAAAACACGAGAAGTAGAAGTAGGAACACGCGGTAAAGAAAAACGGGAGGATTTCTCTAACTGACAAGCAGAACAGACACCAGACAAATCACTAGAATTAAACGAACTAACAGAAGACTGCAAAATCTGACGCAAAACCCGTAAATGTGGGTGACCAAGCCGCATGTGCCAAGTAGAAGAAGATGCACGAGCAACAACAAAAGCAGCAGGAACAGACTTCGAACTCGAACTCGACCATGTATATAGGCCCCCCGACGCACCGCCTCTAAAAAGAACCTTCTTGGTTATAGAGTCCTTCACAAAGAAACAAGAAGCATGAAACTCAAAAAAGACAGCATTATCTTTGGCAAATTTCTGAACAGACATTAATGACGAGGATAAGCCAGGAACATGTAACACATCATTTAATTTAAACAATCGAGAGGAAGAGGCTAACGAAGCAGAACCAACACTAATAATCGGCAAACATGAACCATCACCAACGCGGAGTGTGTCCGGACCATCATAGCTGCCAGCAGAGGACATCACGGAGGCGTCGGGCGTAGCGTGATTGGTGGCCCCAGTGTCAGGAAACCACTGATGAGAGGCAGCAGTACTAGCACCATCAGACGAGACAACCATATGAGCTTGCGGTCCCGGGGACTGGTTATTACGGTGATAACAAGTAAGAGCCGTGTGACCAGACCCATTGCAAATCTGGCAATAAACAGCACGCGACCTACCGCCACGGCCTCGACCGCGAGACCAGCAACCACCACGGCTGCTGGACGAGCCACTGCGGAATCCACTGCCACCACACACAGAACCGCCTCCGCGTCGACCACCAGTCCGCGCACCGCCGCGATGAGCAGCCATCGCCGTTGGAGCTCCAAGATCCACGGCGTCATCTGCGCAAATATACTCTTGATGGACCAGAAAATCGGTGATCTCCTCTAGGGTTAATGGATCACCCCGCGTAAGCGACGCCACCAGCGGACGAAATTCAGCACGCAGACCACGGAAGACGTATAAATTCTGATCATCAAGGGAGACCGGCCGGCCGACGAGCGCCAAGTCCTCCACCAGAATCTGAGCGCAATTAAGATAGTCCGTAATGGAGCGATCACCCTGACGCAGCCCTTGCAACTCAACGAGAAGCTGCAGCGTTCGCGCTCGTGTAGAGGAACCGAGCGAGCGCTCAATGGCCAACCACAAATGGCGAGACGTAGTCTGACCAACCGCAAGATGCATTGTTTCTTCGGACATCGCCGAGATCAACAGCGAAAGCACAGCCTGGTCTTGTCTCAACCAATGCGCACGAGCAGCAGCCGTAGCAGCGGCGATACCACTGTCGGCCGTAGAGGTCTGTGTCGCCGGAATCACCGTCGGTGGGGCTAGATCAGCCGGACACGACACTGTGCCATCGACAAATCCAAGGAGCTCCTGACCTCGAAGGAACGGAAGAAGCTGAGTCCTCTAAAAAAGATAATTGCGCATGGTGAGTTTGATAGAGACCGAATGATGGGCAGAGGGAAGAGACGCGACGGGTGGCGGAAGAACGGCAGGGGCAACGGAAACAGTTCGCTCAGAATCATGAGCAGAACTGTTGTTGTTGGTTGATTCGGCCATGAAAACAAAGCAAAAAAAAAAACGAAGGGAAAAAAAAAAGACCTGGATACTGCTGATACCAGATGAGGATTATATTAACCGAATAATAACGTAGCAATTACAATGATAATATAATGTAGCTGGAAGTGAGAGACCTAGTGTAACACAACGACTAGAGTCCTAATAGGATTGCCGTTAAGAAGATGCTCGGCTTAAGCTAATGGACTAACCCATTTTATTAACTAACCTAAAAATAATAATAATAATAATAGTAATAAAAATACTAAAAACCCAAAACAACAATAATTATTAAAATAAAAGTATGTACATAATTAATTAAAAAAGTGCAAATGAATTGTAAATAGTTTATGTAAATGGACAATAAAAATAAAGCTCATCAGGCTTTATGGTAATTGTAAGTGGGAAGGTAATGTTAGAGTACAGAATGCACCAACAAACGTATTATTAAAACACACCATTCAACGTACTAAAAGGCACCAGTTCTTAGATTAAAACACACCACTTAACCACCACACACCAAATGCAACTACTCTCGTAAAATTCACCACCATGTATATTAAAACACATCATTCTACGTTATAAAATGCACCACTGGACAAATTAAAAAATACCATTCCCCACCATACCGAAATACACCACTCAATTCAAATGCACCAACAAAATTAAAACACACCATTATACGTTATAAAATGCACAAGTTCTCAAATTAAAACACACCACCTAACCACCACACACTAAATGCAACTACTCTCGTAAAATTCACCACCATGTGTATTAAAACACATCATTCTACGTTATAAAACTCTATGTTATAACCACCACACACCAAATGCAACTACTCTCGTAAATTACACCAATATTATCTCAAATATAAACCAGATTAATGTTGATAATGCACATACTATTGCGAATTACTCCATTCTCGTTCCTCTGTTGGAGTCGACCTATGCGTTTTGTTCGGAACGGAGCGCTCGCTGCTGGTGATGGAGTCCCTTCTACGCTCGTCTGGTGTTTGTTGCTCAGTGCTCGTCGACTTCATGTCTCCGTCATCGTCTGATCTGGTTTTGAAATTGTAGTGAATTATCAACATTATCCTTCCCGTTCGCGTAGCTAAAGATCAAGCGCCTGTATAGTTTGGATTAATATCAAGCCTTAGATCATGGGATCTAATGGTGCAAATCAGGCCACACAGTCGCACGGGAGAGGTTGGCCGCATCTGATGGTGCCTATACACACACACACACACACACACACACACACACACATATATATATAAACAGCCCCAAAACGATGTTTTTTTGGGGCTATCCAATTTTGGGCAACAAGATTTTATTTTTTTTTCCTAGAAAATTATAGAAAGTGTTGCCTTGAGTTATGTTCATCTTGAATACAATATGTAATTAAAAATTGTAGAATAAAAATGATTAAGTAATAAATATCTAATTAACATATAAAATGAAATGTTTTTTACTGAATTAATTCTTCGATATTTATTTATATTACGAGTCATTGTGTAATTGGAATAATATACAAGAATCATTACTCCAACCAAATAGGTTGTTTGATAATGCTCAATCGTTTTTAGAACCAGTTGTTGGTGCACCAACATTTAGTGCAACTAATCTCAGTTTAATTGTAACCAAATTTGTTATCTCAATAGCATTCCTAACTATTTTATTTAAATAATATGCAATTTGTAATTTTTCCTTCCTCGGGTATAAATAATTGCAGTGGCCGGTAGTGAAGCATTGTACGGTGAATTTATGGTTTGCTCTCCAAGAACACCTATTAATATGCATATGAATGCTAATACAACTAAAATTTAAATTATTTGTAAATTGTAATAACCTTTACAGTGTAAAATTATGAATGTAAAATTTACTCCCATTAATGTGTTAATATTATGTACTTCTTTGATTTTATTATTTCTCAAAAATATTGCAGTGTTTTGCAAACCAAATAATATATATGCAATTAATATATAAGATTTAATATTGCAAATAGGAGATGCATTCATAGTTGTGTATTTAAAGTACGAATCATTCTATGAGAATCACCTAAATATTGATCCTTTTATATATTTTTATAAAATGAGTCGGTATTGAAAACAATTGTTGGTTCTTCATAGCATTTAATCCAGTTTATTTGAAATTTAATGATGAGTAAGTTTATTTTTCTAATAGCATAGGCGTTTATTTTCTTTTGTATAAAATGCAGTCATAAATTTTCCTTCCTTCCTCAATGCAGTTATAAGAAATCTATTCCGTGCATCGCATGTGTAAAAATACTAGTGTCTGTTAATAAAAGCCAAGAAAAAAGTGACAAATATGATCTCATGCATGTTAAATTGTTATTGAGGAAACCAATTTTTGTTAATACTCAATTGTATGTTGTTGCATCTAGAGAGTTAACAATCCTAAAAGTCTCAAAATTTGTATTTGCAGTAACTCTAGAAGAAAATTGTTATTGAGGAAACCAATTTTTGTCAATATTCAATTGTATGTTGTTGCATCTAGAGTTAACGATCCTAAAAGTCTCAAAATTTGTATTTGCGGTGACTCTAGAATAAAATTGTAGAGCACTACCGACTCTGTTACAATGTAGTCAGTCAACAATTGACTCCACTGAGGCTTGAACCCACTCCAATCATTCATGTGGGAGTGTAAACCGAGACACCAAGTACCACTAAACCACAAAGTCTTTGGCTCTTTTAACTAATTACTCATCTTAAATATCAATTCATATTTTAATTACAAATATCTATATTCATAACTTTTTCATATTAAATCAACATCCTATCTATAATAAAACAAAATCCTTTGGTAAAGAGTTCCCGCCCAAGAATTGTGGATAAACAGTGTCGTATTACTGAAATAAAATTTGCGCAAAAGGATTTTGCTATGTTGGAAAAGAATAAGGTTATACGAAGAGTCTTTTTTGGGAATTAGACTCCTTAATGTTTTATACTTCCTATCTATTAAATAGTTTACATTGAAGTCTGATCAATATTTAAAATCGGTGGCTATTCGTTTGCTTCCATGAATGTTATTATGATCTTTGGTTCCCGATTCATTACCATTGACAAGCTATAAATATGTCTTTATACCATGAGCTACATACAACAGAGGCTAAACAATTACCAGTTGTGATACTTATATTCAAGAGTCTGAAACTATGTCGCCTTTGTTCATCACTGCGAATGAACTTTCACCAATGCGGCTGAAATGTGCAATCAAATTGTGGTGCGTTCAAACCTATTTGATCCCCGATCATGTTGTTACCAATTCTATCAAGTCGCGCGAATGCCTATTCCATGACAAAGAGGTAATCTTATGTGCATGTTTGTTACTGCAATTTTTTTTTCCTGTTTACTTGATGGTTGCAATCTGTTTACCAGTTACATATTAGTTCTTATAACAGAAAATATATTACATCATGGTATGCATCTTAGATAATTATATAAGGTCGATACCTGAATTTGATAAACCCATGTATGAGCCATAAGAAATAGTTACTGTAATGAAGTATACAAATAATGACTTTTATTTCTCTCAGGGTTATAAAACCTTAAAATTTGCAGTTTAGAAATTAGTGTGCTTAAATCCAAACATAATGTCGGAAAAACTTACTGCATTCCATGGTAAGTCATGAAGAACCTGCAAACAATTTAAATTTAATAATTAATCAGAAATTAAATTTTCACAAATGGAAATTAAGTAATGTGTGTGAGAAGTTGGCTTATAATCTCACAGCATACCCTAAATGATATCTAATAAAATAAAGAAGTTCTAATAGCATAACATTTGATGTTTTTTTCTTTTAACAATTTGTAGGAAACAAGATGAAAAATACACTATCCACCAAGATATTGTAGCCGACCTTAAGGGTGTCCTAGATAACCACAATGTTTTGGTCAAATCATTTCGCAATGCTAAGGATGTCATCGAAACAAATCCAAGGATGGAGATCAAGATGAGACTTATTGGGAAAAGAGCTAAAGACGCAAGAACGTATAACTTGCCAAGTACTTCAAAAGTTGCAGCCTTGATTGTTGGTGATTTGGACCTATCGATTGGTAATAGGGACATTGTGGTTGAGTTGAAATCTGGTCGATTGAAACGTATAAGTGAGTTACATCCTTCTTACCTAACATTGCAATACCCAATTTTATTCTCTTACGGCAAAGACGGGTACAGGGAAGATATACAATTTGTTAGAACATCTAATAATCTAAATGGTGGGAGGCAACGTGTCACGGCAAGGGAGTATTTCTCATTTAAGATTCATGAAAGACAATCTGAGATATCAACAATTTTGTTTTCGAGAAGATTGTTTCAACAATTTTTAGTTGATGCTTACACCATGGTTGAATCTGGAAGGCTAATCTACATAAGGACAAACCAAAAGGCACTTAGGTGTGAGGCTTACAAAGGTCTTTCTGATGCACTAATTAGGGGTGAAGTCGATCCTAGCACACAGGGTAAACGAATTATTTTACCATCTTGCTTTACAGGCGGTGCAAGATACATGATTCAGAACTACCAGGATGCTATGGCCATATGCTGATGGATATGTTATCCTAATCTTTTTATCACATTCACATGTAACTCTAAGTGGCCAGAAATACAAAGATTTGTAACTAGTAGGAATTTAAGAGCTGACGACCGGCCTGATATTGTCAGCCGCGTTTTCAAGATGAAATTGGATTCCTTAATAAAGGAATTAAAAGCTGGTAAATTATTTGGTCCCGTTCGAGCAGGTACATTTTTAACATTTGTATGCATCATAACAACATTGCCAATATTTCACTTTTGGCTAAATTTCTTATTTACTGGTGTTGCAGTTATCTACACAGTGGAATTTCAAAAGCGTGGTCTTCCACATGCACACATATTGTTGTTATTAGCAAAGAATGAAATCAATAGCTCACCGGACTACATGGATGATATTATATCTGCTGAAATTCCTTGCAAGGACTCTGACAGAGAATACTATGATGTAGTTGAAGAATTCATGATACATGGCCCATGTGGAGCTCTAAGGAAAAAATCGCCTTGCATGGTCAATGGGAGGTGTTCCAAACACTTTCCAAAAAACTTTTCCAGTGCTTCAAGTTTTGAAGAACGGTATCCAGCTAGACAATAGATATGTTGTGCCACACAACAGAGCCTTGCTTTTAAAGTATAGGACGCACATGAATGTTGAGTGGTGTAACCAATCTAGGTCAATCAAATACCTTTTTAAGTATGTCAACAAAGGAAATGACTGTGTCACCGCTGAATTCTACAAGAGTACTGTGGACGTAGATGGTAATGAAGTGGTTGATGAAATAAACATGTACTACGATTGTAGGTATGTATCTGCATGTGAGGCAACATGGCGCCTGCTAGGGTTTGAATTGCAGTACAGGATGCCCCCTGTTGAAAGGTTGAGTTTCCACCTGCATGATTGGCAATCTGTTGTATTCCAGGACGACGATTCTGTCATTGATATCATGAATAAGTGTACTGTTGGCCAGAGCATGTTTTTAGGGTGGTTTGAGGCAAACAAAAAATTCCCTGCCGCTAATTTGTTGACCTACATTGAAATGCCTACAAAGTTTGTATGGAAAAAAGATAGTAGAGAGTGGCATCCAAGGAAAAATGGGTTTTCAATTGGCCGCATTTTTTATGTACCTCCTGGTACTGGTGAGTTATATTATATGAGATGCCTACTTAATATAGTTCGTGGACCAAAATGTTTTCAAGACCTTCGTACATTTAATGGAGTTGAGTATGAAACATTCAGAATGCATGTTATGCAAGGGGATTACTAGATGATGATAAAGAATACATTGATGCATTTGAGGAGGCAAGTCATTGGTCTTCTGCTCAATCAATGAGAAAACTCTTTGTCACATTATTGACAACCAATTCAATGAATAGGCCAGAAGTAGTGTGGGGTTTGGTATGGCAACATCTTGCTGAAAGACGCAAACATCAGCCAACGAAGATTACTTCAAAATAATGGTATGTCATTTATGTTTATGTATATGTTTTTTCTATTCTCTACATGACATATGTGATATTTCATATTCATTATATTCATAACTGTAATTTTTTTGTAACTACAGAACTTATCTTAAATGATGATGATAAGAAAAATTTTGCGTTGATTGAGATTGAGCGATTACTACAAGTCCTAAATAGGTCTTTGAAAGAATTCCCACCAATGCCTCTACCGAATTTTGACTCATCAATGAACTCTGGAAATTGACTGTTGTACGAGGAGTTGGATTATGATCGCCACGCTTTGGCTGAAGAGAGTGTCCTTTTGGCAAGCAAACTTACCAACGAACAAAGAGTGACTTATGATTCAGTCATTGAAGATGCTATGACAAACAAGGGTGGTATGTTTTTTGTATATAGGTATTGCGGGACTGGGAAGACATTTGTATGGAAATCTCTATCTTCAACATTAGAGCTATATTAATAATATGGGATGAGGCACCGATGATGCACAAACATTGTTTTGAAGTGTTGGATAGAACAATGAGAGACTTATTAAGGTTTGTTAATCCAAGAAGTGCATATCAAACATTTGGTGGTAAGACTGTTGTTTTAGGGGGGGATTTTAGACAAATATTGCCCGTTGTTCCTAAAGGTACAAGACAAGACATTGTGGCAGCAACCATTAATTCTTCTTATTTGTGGGACAATTGCAAGGTTTTGAAGTTGACTAAGAACCTTCGTTTGAACACTATTGGTGATGCTGCTGAATTTGAAAAACTTGACATTTTTGCAAAATGAATTGCATCAATTGGAGATGGTACAATTGGTGAACAAGAAGATGGTTTTCCTGAGATTGATATCCCCTCGAACATGTTATTGTCCTCTAACAATGATCCCATTGCAACAATAGTTCAAAGCACATTTCTAATGTTTTCAAATGAAACTGTAGATCATACTTTTTTAGAAAGTCGTGCAATTCAAACACCAACCCTAGATGTGGTAAATGCAGTGAACCAATACATGAGTGACATGCATGATGTAGAGAGTCGAACATACTTGAGTTGCGACACAGTATGTAACTCTGAGTCTACCCATGGCATTTTGGCTGATGTACACACTCCAGAATTCCTTAATGGTATAAGAGCTTCTGGCATACCAAACCACTCCTTGACATTGAAGGTGGGATCTCCTATTATGTTACTAAGAAACATAGATCACTCTCTAGGACTATGTAATGGGACTAGGTTGATAGTCACTCAGCTGTCAGAACATGTAATAGAAGCAAAGATTTTCACAGGTGATCACTCAGGTACTAGAGTATTGGTTCCTCGAATGACAATGACTCCATCAAATCCCAGGTTGCCATTCAAGTTTAAGATAAGACAATTTCCAGTGATGCTGTCATATGCAATGACGATAAATAAAAGTCAAGGACAAACCTTATCACATGTTGGACTCCTACTAAAAAAACCAATTTTTGTACATAGACAGTGTTAGACATGTATGCCCTAGGAGCCAACATTTATTGTTTTGGGCATTAATTTTTATTAAATAAATATAATAAATATTTATTTTATTTATTTTATTAAGGCTTAGTTAATATTTGATATTATCCCATACAATCTTCTTAATTCTTCATTCTTAAGTGTTAAGAATATGAGTGACAAAGAATTAATAAATGAAGTATTGTAAAAATGTTCCTAGTCATAGAAATTCTAATTGGGCATTAGAATTCCGATAAGACTGGCACATTGTCCTTCTTATGGTGAGTCTCATGCCATTTTGTATGAGATACAGAGAGTGGACATATGGATGATTGTTAGAGAACAAGTCATTGAACATTGACTGACTACAACGTACCGCATGGTGTTTACCTACGTGTCATCGGTATGTTGTATGTTACAAGTATGCAATAATCCTTTGACTTGAGATGACATGGTTGTCTTGTACATATGGTGGATTAGTTTTTGCCAGTA
>NXFB01000381.1:28367-53224 GCA_002525835.2 Ipomoea batatas | reverse complement strand
GAATCTTTCCCTTCAGGTCAGCTGGCTTCTCCTTTGTACAATTATTGCCCAATGTCAAAAATTGATCCATACATGCCAGCCAACCATCAGCAGCCACTGCCATATTGTTGCTGAAAGAGCAGCGAAGTATGAAAAACATTGATAAGTATGTGAATGTAAAAGATTCCATTTTTTTGGGGGTGACGAGGGAAACCCGCAGCCACGACTCGAGGATGTGCACTGGGTAAACCCCACCTCATGACCCTAGTCGGCAAAGGACCACAAAGAGATAAACCAGTCTAGGTTGCCCCTAGCTGACCGGCTCAAACCAAGAAGGTTGGGATTCAAACTCGTGATCTTGTAGTTACAACTTACAAGTTTTTATATCCTTAGCCAGTTTGGTTGGGGTTAAAGAAGGCAACTAACAAGAAGAAACTAAAAGAAGGCAACTTTTATCTGTGATTAAAATTCAGCAGTCCATCAACATCTAAACTTTTGAATATGATGCATATAGTTAAGTATAATACAGAACATTTATCAACACCAAGAATTTACTTTGTAAGTTTTCAGTATAATACGCAAGTTATGAGAAACATACCCCAACTTCTTTCCTTCTAAAAACACTCGAAGAAGTTCATATTCCAATTCATCAGGCATAAATTCAGATGGCCTTTTGGTGACAGCCTTTGGAACAGCATGGATCCGACTCCATGGTTCACTTGCTTTATAGTAGGTCAATAGCTGAAATTCATGTTATCATATATATGAGGAGATTTGGAAAAAGGTATATAAACATAATAATGTGGTCGTCTTGTAGAAATACAAGGCAACTCGAACAAACTGAAGAATCCACTTCTTCACTGGATAATTATTAATACTTCTAAAAGTTCACATTGCATAAGAGAAACTAAACCTGAGGATTCATTGAAACCCAATACATGTCACCATCAAAATCACTGTTTGCAATTTCACTAGCAGCTGATATTGGGCCTTTTGTTGAGAAGAAGATGCCATATTTAGCGTTACCAACAATATGATTCAATTCTTCGACATACTTGGCATTCATAATGTGTATGTCCCCAAAGTGAAGACCGGGATGTTTGTATACCAACACTTTCCCAGTAACATGACCATTATCACTGCACATGTCAATTAAAACAATTCATGCATTACAGAGTACATCTAAAGCATATATATTTATTATGTCAGTCAGATACATGATATATTCCCTCTGTCCCATTTTACTTGTATGTCTACTATCCATTAGTTAAACCAACTCTTTCTTTTTTGCTTATTTTCTTTAGTATTTTTAAATTTAATTTTTTGTATTCAATAGTACTCCTAATGTAGTTTTCAAATATATAAATTTTATATACAAATATGACTTAAAAATAACTTCAATTAAGCCTCGTTAACCGAACCAGACACATAAAATGGGACAGAAGGAGTATTTGTTTAGTGCCAGCCAAGCTGTAAAATACAAAGGACTACATTTTACACAAAGGTGATGTGAACTTGGTGGGCCCGATCTTCTTTTCACACTAATAAAAAGAAATTAAAGTGCAGCTTATTTGGTACGACACAAATTAACCAATGTGATTGAGGGCTAAACTACCATGCTAGCTCTAAGCCTCTACCAAGTCATAACTAGGTTGTGGAAGCAAAACTCCCCTTGGCAGGAAATCCATCCTAGCAAATACTTTTCCTAAGTACTACTACTAGCCACCTCTTTAAAGCCATCTATACAACAGGAAGGACTCTATCTCTTGGTGGTACTGGAATAGAACTGACAAGATATTTCATTGATATCGATATACTTACAGAATAACACAAACTTCGTCACTGTTTAACGTCCCTGTTGGGTCGGCTGTCCCCATTAGGTAATAACTGTCACTTGTTGGAAGTTTTCCTGTTTTAAGGTTGTCTTTTTCCATGTTTGCCAGTCTGGATAAGCAATCCTGGAGATAAGGTTCATCCATAGGCACCCCAGATGAGATTAGCTTAGCTGTTGTGAACTCATTGTCGGTTTCTCCATATCTCACAGCAGCTGTTTGGAAAAAAAGACCGACAACAAATATCAAGGAGAACAGTTTTTTTTTTTTTTTTCTTTACAATCTTGATCAAGGAGTAACAATTCATGATTTTCTTCAAGTCTCTAAAAAGATCTAGGATTCCAGGGAATAGAATACTTTACTTTAATAAATGAGTGACAGCAGCACAAACTTAGAAAACAAGACTCTAAGAGAAAGTAGGAAAATATCTAAAGCATTGCACAGAGATTCCCAATTTACCTCTCAATGCTGCTCTTTTGTCGGTGTATATGGTTTTTATCTCTTCCCAAGCACTTTTCATTAAAGCCAAAAAATACTCTTCAGGAACCCCTCCATAGCTCAACAAAAGAATCAAAAATTTTGATAAGTTGGCCCTCCTGGGTTTATGGCTGGATCAGGTACTTTAATAGTTAGTGAATGAACTGTAAAATTTCTTGCAGAACTGTCAGGCCAAATTTAAAGCAAATAAATGCATTTCATTTAATTTTGTTGAAAGTCCCACATTGAAAAAATAAGAGAGAATATATGTTTTTATAAGGCCATGTGTTAGACTAATTAATTGATTGGATTCAGTCTTTTAGTTTGATTTGGCTCATGTGCATTATTATAGCTCGTTATTGATGGAGAAGATACCTAATTGCAACTATCTCCAATGAGTTAAAAGTGGAAGTAGCCGAAATTTTTGGATCTTTCTCAACCTTCACCATTGAAGGTCTAATCTGAATTTTTCCAGGTCCAATCTGCAACAACAAAAGATAATGTTGAAACTTTACTAAAATACCTAATACTTCGTACAAGAGTAAATATTTAATATAGAGAGCTGGTATAGCAAAAATGACAAATTTATTTTCAAAGCACTAGAGCAATATCATTCCTCGATAGGCTCAATAAATTCAAGTAAGTAGCAGCTTCTCATTTTTTTGGTGGTGGTAGCATTTGCAACATAAGTGGCACTATCTTGCAGTCAATGGCTCTGGTAAACTATAGACATCTAATCCAACTACATCATTGCCAAGACTACTCCCTGGTAAACTCAAATAACCTCCACCATACTGGCCCTTGGGCTGCACTTCTCGACCTACTAGGCCCTCCAACCTCAGCCCACCTGGCGAAGCCCATTCTCTTCTCTCATCCTGCGTAATCTTGTTATCCCACAAGCCTATTAGGCCTTTTAGAATCCATCTCCATGCTTGACCAAATGGCTTGGGAAGTCCGGGCGCATCATATACAATGCTCTCGTTTAATTTTCATTGTTTACAAATGGGCTTAAATTTTAATGACTCTGTGCCATCCCCTTCTTATGGCACATATTTACAAATTCACTTATCTTACCATTTTATCAGAAAACCTATAGAACTGCTAAATCCACACACAAACAAGTGTAAACAAAAGGATGGTGCCACACCATTAAGAACAGATAATATGTTGCCTATCAACTACTAAATTTTGTATATCGAGACATAATGACAAATGAGAAATTACCTGTTTGTTAATTAGCAGAGTTCCTTTGATGGCACGCCCATTGTTGAACATTCGAAATTGCATTAGCAATGGCGGCTTCAAAAGGAAGGCAGAAAAAGAAGAAAAATGCAACATTACTATTATGCAATGAGAGTGGTGAAAAGTCACAAATAAGAAATGCTTAGAAAGAAAAAGGTAGTTGAGTTGGAAGTCAAAGTTCATGATGACCAGCATTTACCGGTTCTCTATTCCAATACTGTATTCCTTCCATGTTCGTGTCTTCAAGCTCAGTAAAACCTTGAAATTGCTGCAAATTATTTTGTTGAAATACATAAATGATATAAGCAGCTCTAATACAATGACACTTTCAAAAAAAAAAAATCTTTTCTATTTGAAAACCAGCAAGGTTCTAAAAAGAAGGTTCCTTTTCAAAGCCACAAGGTTTGTTCAACATGCAATATTTAGATTCATCCAACTCTAAAATTACTATATCAGTACTTTGATACTGTAATTTGTAAACTCTCTTTTATGTATTTTATTGCATGTTGAAAGAGAGTTTTCCTATGTTCACGTGTGCAGAAAACAAGTGTACATAAAACATAAAGATGTAGTAGGTTGCCTAGCCATCACTGAAACCCTACTAGGGCGTAGTAGAATGGGGCAACTTCAAAATATATTGCAATCCTCAAGAAAGAAAAATAGGGAAAATGCCATTAATCTTATTACTATTGTTACCTCAAAATTTCCATCACTAATGAATTTTGCACTGCGGAATCCTTTGGGACATTTCAGGGCTAAATCTTCTGAAATATATCCAGTTCCATCCGTGTGGATTCGGGGTTCCCCATCTTGGTCATAGACAATGTGACCATTTGCATCCTACAAGATGTCAAGATTAGAGTATTGAAAGTCCAAGAGGGGAATATTTATCTTTTGAATGGGACACAAAACATGCAATTGAGACAACAAATAAGAAAAAAAAAATAGGAATTAACGGGGAAGCATAGTACACGGCAAGGTATATCTTCAATATCTTGAATATCAACATTAGCAAGATCAATCGGAAATTTTATTGTCTTAGAGAGAATCAGAGAAAACCTGCATTCAAACTGAAGGTAAGATACTTTTTCTTGAGAAAAATAAAAATTCAGATCAATATTAGATGAAAGCATTTGACGAACAACCTGGCGATGTATTTAGCAATACTAGAAACTGTGTGCACATGCATGAACTGTGACCTTGCTTCATTAATCTTTTTCTCAGAAAAAGTGTAAGGCCTCCTCCCATCTTCACATGGTCCAATGTTGGATCTTTCAACAGTGCTAATAAAGTAGCATTTCAACAATGTTGGATCTTTCTTCCTTTCTTCTAGGTTCTTCTTCTTCTTCTTCTCATCTTTATATACTACAAACAACAAACCCAAAATAGGATAAACAAATAAAAATTACAAATAATTTGGTTTTTTTGAATATTTTTTAAATGTAAAGAAGAAACCTATTATCTCAAATCAAGAGGAAAATAGAAGATCAAACACAATTTTTTTTTTCCAGTTAAAGCCAAAAATAGAGGTAATTGCAAGAAATAAGCATCCAGGCTGTAGAAGGCAAAGTGAAGATTGCTATAAGCAGTAAACCTTGACCAGACAGAAATAAGGTGCGTTTTATTAAAATTTGATGAAGGGAAAAATTAAGGAAAAATCAAAAAGAGAAACTGAGGTTATGTGATGCCTATTATAACACATCTGAAACCAACATACCTCGAGGAATTTAATAAGAACACACCAAAATTTAAAGAGGATACCCACATGCACGCATACAGAGTTTATTTAATCAAGGAAAATATTTTATTAAGTTACCAAAAAATCGGTAGCGCCTCAAGCCAACAAGAATTCCTTCATCTGCAATCATCTTGGGACAGCATTCATTTTCTGCAGGAAATCTGACACATAATACATTTTCATCCCCCAGAGCCCTCTGTAGATGAGTTCTCGTTGTGGTCAAACGTAGCCCCTGAATGATGGAAGACACTAAGTAACCATGGAATCTGTTGAGCGAAGGCCCGTAAAGGCCAAGCCTAGCACCCGGTGGTTGGAGGATTGTTGGGCAGAGGCCAATAAAGGGCTTAAAACGCCAAGTTCAGCACCCAACATCCCGAAAATGTGATGGCGGTTTATAAGGAAATAAAGTTGCGCATTCGCTACTAACTATAGCTTTTGGCGTAGTGGTAAGCGTTTGATTCTAACAGAATCAAGAACATTCAAGAACAAGCAAATTGGAAATCAGATTTCCATTGCTGATTGCAGAGTATACCCACAGCATGTTTGTAAATCTCATAACAATACACTTTAGTTAGAAAACATTGCATTACAAATATAATAAATTCCATACTTTCTAGATTGAAAAGGAAAAATATTTTGGGAGTTCCAAAAACAAAGGCAATAAAATAAGGGGATAGTGCACATCAATTATGATACAAACCTTAAAAGTGCAGTTTCCTCCTTGGTCAACGTTACAATAATACATATGTGTTTTACCAGAATCCCAATCCAAATACTGTGACATAAACATAGAAAAACATGTTCAGCACGAGTTTCAATGAATATTGAAGACGAGAAGTAAAATGCCCATAACCCATTCACTTGAGCTTCTGAATTGGCCAAATAGAGTGATGCACTAGTACACATAGATACATACACAATGTTATGTTATGAATCTACTTACAGGACAAGGAATTATGAAATAGAGGTCTTACCGAAAAATCAAAATTATTAAATTAAACAAATGAAGGCATTAATTGAAAGCAGAAGCTTATCCAGAAAGTGTCAGCTATGAGTTAATTCTGATTGATCATAGTGAAGATTACTGTGATCAGTTGATGGTAAAAAGTTGATAGAGAACAGGAACAAAACAAAAACATAGATCAAAAGTAAACACATTTAAATTAGACAAATTAATCATATGATATGAGGTTCACCTTAGGTCGGTCCCCATCATAATTTTGGCGTCCATAGGCATTCCAGATTCGTGATTCAAATTCTGTCATAGGAAGATTTCCCCAAATTCCCAGAATATCTGCAGCTTCATTTGGGGATACAACATCTTCCAGCTTCTTTCTGAAAAAGAGCAAAAAGAAAAATTTACAATATCCCTATATAGCTAAAGGCTAAAGCAGGCCACTACCATGCATCTATCTAGCTAAAGGCTAAAGCAGTGATTAACCTGCTGCCAATGTAGCTCAGAACTAAAAATAGCTTCCGAAATTCAAGTTGGCTCAGCAATTTTAACTGTTCACTGATCATCCCTGAGCTTCCCCTCTCACTACACTCTGGCGGCGGCTCACTACAAAATGATAACCGGCGCTTGGCTTTCAGAGGATGCAAGCCTTCAACTTGAACACCTTTACCTTGCAAAATAAGAAACAATGTACATTTAATTTGTGTTGTGTGGGCAAAGGCCGATAAGGACAAGTCCAACACTATGTGATTAGGGGATTATTGGACGGAGGCCGATAAAAAGGTAAGTGCCTAAGGGATTGTTGGGCGGAGACCGATAAAGAGACTAAGTCCTAAGGTATTGTTGGGCAGAGTTCGTAAACGGTCAAGTCCAGCACCATGTGGCTAGGAGATTGTTGAGCAAAGGTCGGTAAAGTACTGTACAGAGCCAAATTCAGCACTATGTGACTAGGAGATTGTTGGGCAAAGGCGAATTAAGGGTACAGAAAAGGCAAGTCCAGCACCACGTAGCTAGGAGATTGTTGGGTGGAAACCAGTAAATGCCAACTCCAGTAAATGCCAACTCCAACACCAGGTTAGCGCTTTATTGTGTGAAGACCAATAAAGGTCAAGTCAGTACCCTGGCTCTGGAAAATGTGCGGTGGAGTGGTATAAGAGGAAATAAAGTTACCCATAACTACTAGCTATAGTTTTTTGCATAGTAATAATAGCATGATCATAACAATTTGTCTAAACAAGAATTTGCATTATTTTCCCTTCGGTATCAAAATTTGATAACCCAGAATGTAGTGGCATAAGAGAGGAGTACCTAGAGGAGAAAAGCTACGAGACAAGGGTGGAGTAGATTCATGGCTCCTCCTCCTATTATCTTCAGAGATACATTCTGGGTATCTATTCACCATGTAAATTATGAAGCTACTCAAATGCTTGATGGTACAACAAGATATTCTCTTCAAAATTTTTATGGCCCCATCTTCACCTATATCAGCCAGCCGCCTCCTCACCTCCGCGTCCGGCGGCTCCTGCGACTGCTCTCTACATATTTCCTGCAGCAGAGCCTCTACCGGTGGCGGCAGCGGCCAATCCAGCATCGTAAGCACTGTTTCCGGAAGTACAAGCTCATCTGGAAATGGGTCCTCTACTTCCATGGCCATTTCAACAAATATATATATATCTTTTCTAATTTTCAAGCTAAAAATTGGGATTTTTGAAGCTTAGAAATCAATAAAATGTGGGAAGCAAGCTTGAAGGTTTCATGATCATTTGGGCAATGACCCGGAATTTAAAGCGTCTTTTCTGCCTTGATTTGTCGCTACGGAATGGATTGGAAAATGACCGTAGTGACTTGTGAGTCAGCATTTGTCCTACACTATACAGTCTACAGTCTACACTGAAGAAAAGGTTGGAAAAGACGGGATCTTCCCGGGTAAGCTTTGCTTCAAGTGATTGATCAATGATTTTTTTTTTTTTTTTTTGAGAACATTGATCAATGATTATTAGGACATTCACAATAAATTCTCAAATGAATTTTATTCGCGGTTTTTGAGAAGTTTTTTGAAAGTGTGAATAGGAAAGAGAAAATGGTAGGGGAGGAAAAAAATTAAAGCTAATTAAAAAAAAATTTAAAAGTCAGTGTGTCAGGGCGCGCCTGATGCTTGCAGTACAAGCGCCTGAGTGGGTGCCTGCTGTGCACAGGGCGGAGCCAGGAGTCGTTGGTGCGGGGGCCAATTATAATTTGACAGAATAATAAAATACATTAACATTCATTGAACATATTCCAAAATACATCATTATATTACAAATCTACTAGAGGAGAATGCTAAGTCGCCGACACTCCCGACAGGATCCAGCCACCACTACTCGTAGCCCGAGTTCACCGCGGTTGTCGTTGTCAACTGGGACAACGGACGAAACAAAAAAAGAGGATTTAGCTATCATTTAGAGTTTTTATTGTGGTGAGGACGGATGAATTTAAAGAATAAAAAAGAAATTAAAGATTACCTACAAACTTGAGAAGAGAAATTATGGTGTATATGTTGTCTTCTTCTGCTGCCGTCTCTAGTTACTGGTTATAGCAGTATCTCTCGACCCACGTTCGCTCCGAGACTCCGAGAGGCACAGGAGCTGGCCCAGGGGGAATGAGCTCACTTGCCACTTGAGCTACCCCGTTGGGTTCACAACTAACTATTACTCTTAATAAAATACTAATTTTTTTTTTGGGAAGGGGAGCAATCAGCTACTCTATATGTGTGGTTGATTACTAGGACATTCACGACAAGTTATTTTGTCAACCATGACCCACACATTATTGTGTGGACTATAATAAAAATTATATTTTTAATATATTAAAATATACTATTTGTGTATTGAAGGTACATTGTACAAAATAATATATTTTAAGTATTCAAATAATGTACTTTCTCTAAATGTAATGTACATTTTTAATATATTAAAAATACATTATTTGTGTACTAAGTGAAACAGCGGTCATTTATTACCTCCGTTGACGAAGTCGCGACGTGCGTTAGTGCTCTGATTTTTTTAATATAAAACCAAAAAGGTAACATTTGTCTCAACTTTCTTTCAACTAAGCAAGAAAAACTTACCGTCTTCTCCAAAGCTAGCATTTTCACCGTTGTTCTTCCCCTGCCATTTTCATAAATTTCCTCGATGTATTCTACCGCTTTCAAACACCATTGCAGTAGCATAACTTCAATACATGTAAAACCCATTGTTATATGTCAAGCAAAATCCTATTTACCTATTTTGCATGAGCTGAAGTTTGCTGTATGGTTTCCACAGCCATTGCAACGCATGCATTCATATTTCCCACAAAAAAAAAAACATGCAATGACAAGCATATTACAAAATATATAATATTATTGTCAAATTTGAACAAAAATCACATGTGTATCATTCAAAAAAATTGTACCATACTTAAAATGATACTAAGCTTTCCAAACAAAATATATAATATTATTGTCAAATTTGAAGAAAAATCGCATGTGTATCATTAAAAAAAAACTGTATCATACTTAAAATGATACTATATTTTCCAAACAATGAAACTACATGGTTTATAAAATCTAACTGGCTGGTTGAAAACAAATGTAACTGCCTGTGTTGATCAAAGAAACTGTAGTGTTTTTGAAAAGAAATTGTAGTATTTTAAAAAAGAAACTATAGTGTTTGTTAAAAGAAACTGTATGGTGTGTAAAATGTAACCGATTAGGTGGTGTCGCGTTATGTCCTAAAAAATATTAAATGAAACTATATAGTAATTGAAATGATACTGTAGTGTTTTTGGAAAGAAACTACATCGTTTATAGAATGCAACTGATAATATGGTGTCAAATATTATAATGTGTAATTCCATTTGAAACTGTAGTGTATCCAAAAAGAAACTATAGTGTATGAGTGTATCTAAAAAAACTATAGTGTTTGGTAAAAGAAATTGTATGGCGTATAACATGTAACTGATTATATGGTGTCATGATAAGCCCTAAAAAATGTTAAATGAAACTATAGATTAACTGAAATGATACTTTAGTGTTTTTGAAAAGAAACAACAGAGTTTATATAATGGAACTGCAATGTGTTGTCAAATATTCTCATGTGTAATTCCATTCGAAACTGTAATGTATTAAAAAAGAAACTGTATGTTTTTAAAAGAAACTGTAGTGTATAGTAAAGGAAACTGTATGGCATATAAAATGTAAGTGAGTAGGTGGTGTCACAATAAGTCCTAAAAATGTTAAATGTAAATATTTAGTAACTAAAATGATAATGTAGTGTTCTTGAAAATAAACTAAAGGGTTTATTAAATGGAGCTAACAATGTGGTGTATGTCAAATATTCTAATGTGTAATTATTCCATTTGAAACTACAGTGTAATGGAAAAGAAACTATAGTGTTAAAGAAACTGTAGTGTTTTGTAAAAGAAACTGTATGATGTATAAAATGAAACCAACTATGTTAAACAAAGAAAATTGTATAAACTATGAAATCTAACTTGTTAAAATGATCATTGATTCTTTGTGACCTTATTGCAGGGAAGATCTTATCAAAAAAAAAATGAAAAAGGCAGTAACAAACCAACAAAAAACCAAAGCCATCCTAGATTCACAAGCAGCAATTCAATACCAACAGCACCTACTGAACCCGCTGCTCATGATGCATAAAAAAAATACTAAAAGTGCGCCCAAGTGCAAGGCAGCTAAGGACAATCTCCCAAAAAAGTCAAAAACCAAAAAATAAAAAACAACTCCATAGAAGACACTGATTGATGACATTGAGTACCTGCCAACATGAATGTCCTTGAAATACTCTTGGGAACTCATATCTTCACTATCACCTGCATAGTAACAAGTAGTGAGTGACATTGGGTTTGACACAAATGTTAACGATGACGATTTTTGAATGGGATAGTTGGTTAACAAGATACCTTGTTGAGAAGTTTGATGTTTAAAGGTGCTCATTAATTTTGGATGGAGATAAAATGATCTTATCTCTAGATGATGTATATAGCACGATGGATATCCCCAAAGGAAAAAACCTATCATTGAAACTGCTTTGAAGAACGAACCTACCGAATATGTAAACCTTTTGACTGAATGGAGACAATGGTGGGGGATACCTAAGGGTTCACCGGTCACAAAAAACATGCCAGCAACCATGATTGAAAGGCAGTGGGGATTGGTTCAAGAGGGATTTTGTTATCCTGTTTGTGTCCAGCTTGACCAAAGTGAACCAAAGCATAAACACAACCTACAAGATTCTATACTCACTGATTGATGTCTTGAAAATAAGAGACTTGAGCTGGTGTGAGTACACTTTCAAGGCTTTGATTACCTCCGTTGAAGAACGGAAATAGAAGTCTGACGCATATTTCACTAGTCTTGCACTCTTCTTGATAGTAATAATTTAGAATATATCTTTATAATACTTCTCTTATTATCCTATATACTAACACAATTAAATTAAACTCATACTAATTAATATTGTTATTGATTCAAAAATAGTTGACATACCTTGACCGCTTGGAATTCAAAGGCAAAAGGATAGAAAGGACGTCTCTTACAATCACAACATGGACTGAATAAGCAGTAAAGAAGATGATCAAGTTAGATATATCGTCTGGTAATTTTGGACGAGGAAAGGTACTCCAACAATTTAACAGAGAACAAGAAACGATACCTGAGTAGATTACCGAGAGTGTGGAAAATGATTTGTCAGAAGAATCATTGAGGAAGGTCACTTCTATCTTGAGGAAGATGGCAGACACCGTTGTTGAATTTGCTGAAGTTATGGCTGAAACTGGGAACACCAGGACTGGAGGTGGATTCATCAAGAAAACGTTTGAAAACATTGCTGACATGATCAATGTCGTGTCCTTTCCTCAACCTGCACCACCAGAAGGACTACTGGATGATGATGACATTTTCAATCAGCAAAGTTTTCTTGATGCAGTCGATGCTCTTGAACAAGCATTCTTGCAGACAACCAAGAACTACCCAGCACAGCCTACACATCCTCCAACATCACAATCTCCACAGTCCACACCAAATTCAAACACCAAGTTTTGACCTTGGATTGTCCTCTACTCCAACACCACCAGCTCATAATGAACCTACATCAATGGAACAAATATTGATCAAGTAGTTGTAACTGAAATCCAGAACATTGCACAGGACATTCAGGAGGACAGCGAAAGGATAGTTTCTGATGAAGAAGAATTTGAGACCACACCATCAGATGATAGCCAAAAGGAGCTCTTTAATAGGTATGCTCAATCCTTTTATATATATAGTTATTTAAAACATATTTATTACTCCCTCTGTCCCATTTTACATGTCCTATTTACTATTCATTGGTCAAACCAACTACTTCTTGTTTGCCTATTTTCTTTAATATTTTTTAATTATTTTTAAATTTTAATTTTTGTGTTTAATAGTACTTTTAATGTAGTTTCTTAATATATAAATTTTATATACTAATACTAAACTCAACATTATGAACAATTGAATTAAAAATAACTTCAGTCAAGCCTCATTAACCGAATCAGACACATAAAATGGGACGGAGGTAGTATATGTTATCAAAATGAAACTATACTTGTATTCAAATGATACTATGGTGTTATGAAAAAAACTGCATTGTCTATAAAATGAAACTGAACATCATGCCTCACATTTTTATTTTATGTTTCCAAGTGAAATTGTAGTTGTATACAACTGATACTGAAGTGTTTTCGAAAAGAAAACTATAGTGACTATAAACTGAAACTGACCAACATGTTTCACATGTATATTATATGTTTCCTAATGAAATGAGGTTGTAATGAAATGATACTATAGTGTTTATGAAAAGAAATTGTAGTGTCTGTAAAATGAAATTGACAAGCATGCCTCAAATATATATTGTATGTTTCTAAAAGAAACTGTAATTGTAATCAAAGCCTAGAGGATACCTAGTAGACTGTTAGGTGAAAAGTGCTAGCAAAGCCTCTCGAGAATATCGTCTTTGCAATGTATAACCTAGATCCTAAGAGCACTAGAAGCATCATGCACTAGGACACAATTCCATTCCTAAGTATTTCTCTTATTGAATTTGAACTTTTGTTTTTAATCTTGATACTACAACATGATTGAATCATCTTCATTATTTGTGACATTGTATATGATGAGTTTGATTGTCCTTTATTCCTTAATTTAAGCACATCTTAACGCTTCCAAATTTGCCTTCCTTGTGAGAATGATATACTCGGGTACTTCCCAAAATCTTTTGATACCGCTACACAAAATTTCTATTATCAAAATGGCGCCGTTGTCGGGGAAGGCGTACGGTAGTTGTTAATTTGTCTTTGAATTGAGGAATAGTTCTATACATTTGATACTTGTGTCACTTTTTGCTTTTGTTTTTATCTTGTTGTTGCTAACCTCCCTTCAAACTACTTTTAGTTGGGGAGGAAAATTTGTCTTCTTTTACTCTTTGTAGGTTGAATGCTAACAAGGGCCAAGTGTGATACCCGAAATTTTTCTCCCGATTTTTCTTCCTTTCCCTTTATTCATTTAAATCATTGATCCTTATAATTTTCTAAATATTATTATTTAGTATTGTATATGGTACTTTGAGTATAATAAGTATATGATTTGAGTACAAAAATTTGAGTGTAATAAGTATATTATTGAAGTATTTTTATAAGTTGTGGTACCCTATTTTGAGTATATAATAATCTATTAAACTATTGGTACCACTCCTAAATAAATTATATCAATTAGGTACCAATGTTATAAAAATATTTCATGTTCATACATACTATGTGATAATATATATATATATATATATATATATATATATATATATGAGTATGAAGTTGTGTTGTATTATTATGCATACATACATCTATATGTTGTTAAATTAATTTTTTATAATATGTTACAACTAATATTATATTACATAATCATACTATAATAAATATTTTTATTATATATAATTATATATACATAAGATGATCATCTATCCCTTCCCTTACCTCAACTTATAGCCACTAAGTGCTAATTATGACTATAATCCCACCTTTAATCCCTTCATAATGAATTTAAGTGGAAGGAAACCTCTTCTTTCTTCAATTCCCCTTGGTGCTTGGCCAAAAATTGGAGTAGAGTTGGGAGAAGAATTCTCCATTTTCCTTCCTCCCTTTTTCTTCTTCTTGCCGGCCGGGATCTCATAAAAAAAATTCTTCATTCTTATTTTTCAAGGAGTTGGGGTCATAATCCTTCAAGTATAGTAAGTTCCCTAGTTCTATTTAGATTATTTTATGGGTAGTTTAGATATAGGATTTTGAATTTTGTTGCTTATTATATGCTTATATGTATGTGCTTTGTTGTATTTGTTGGTTGATGATGATGATAGAAGAAGGAGGTTTGCCCATTGAAGCCTAAGAAATTTGGAGAAAAAGTTAGCCTATTTGGTAAGAGGATCATACCTACCTGCTTTGCCCTATTTTTGATTTATATTTGTATGGTTAATTAAGAATTAAAAAAAATTGATTTATTCAAGAATGTAAATTTTTCCTATGTGTTTTCTTGGTAGCATGAATTGTGATGTTATGGTAACTCTTTTTGTGAAGTATGGGAGAATGAAGTTTTCCTTTTATCAATAATCTTTGCTTTTGTTGTAGTTAATTGTTTGTTAAAAATATTATTTTGTTAATTATATTGGGTGTTGCCCCATTCCAAATAATATATATATATATATATATATATATATATATATATATATAATATTTAATTTTATTTATTATATAATTATATATGTGTCATAGTAGTGACCAATATGGTTGCCTTTTCGCATTCCCCGAAAGAAGGCTACCATTTTACTTGCCTTCTACTTCGGAAGAAGCAACCATTTTGGTTGCCTTCTCTCAGAGAAGGCGGCTAGCGTTGCTTTTTTCATCGGAGAAGACAACTTGTTGGTCACCTTCTCCAAAGGTAGATTAGAGATCGCTAGTCTTCGGAGTTGGTTGGAATCTAGTGACATGCTATTAGAGGCCACTAACTGATTTTTATTTTAAAATGCACCAAAATAACATGTTGTGGATTTAATTGAATCTTTTGAAAGTTTAGAATCTAATTGGCTTTTCCAATAAAGTTTAGGGGCCAATTTTAAAATTTAAATTCAAGGATGAATGTTCATTAATTTCACACTCATTGAAAAATTACAGAAAAGAGGAAGAGTAGAAACAACTAACGAAAATTATAATCAATTTTGAACTTCGTTGGTTGGAGTGGGCATAGGAGCCTAGCTAGCTTGTCTTGTTTTCCACGCAGATGAGAGCCCGCTGCTCACTCAAATTAAAATCCGGCCTCCAGTAGCTCAGTATCATCTTCATCCAACATCACAAGGGGAGGAATCATAGTATTGTTGGACGAAGAAGAAGGAAGTTGGAGCTCAACTGGCAAATTCCATGAACAGATATTAAAGTCGTCAGGGAAGCGCTCTCGCAGCACTTGATAGATCTCCTGCTGCATCTTCACTTTGCCTTTCAAGTAAGCGGCTTCAACCTCATCACAGAGTAGTTCATTCATTGTAGTTGTCACCTCCTTGCAATTGTTGGTTAGTGAAGTGATCTTGGCCTCCGCGGTGGCAATTTGATAGCTCAACAACCTCACCTTTTCAACCTCATCACTCAACTCTTTCTTCAAACTTTCTTTCTCCTCTTGGTAGGTCTTTAGCTCACTCATGCACACTCCCATGCGCTTCTGCAACTCAACCATGTGGAAGATGGCCTGTCAGACATAGAAAACATCTATCTATCAGTGATTAATTAACTACTCACTCCTGCAAAAGAATGAAACTTAATACATATGCATGAAAATTATTGGGTAGAGGCCAATGAATGTCTAAGTCTAACTTTCTGCCTCTTAAAAATGTGATGGCTGTTAATAAGGAAATAAATTTGCGTCTTCCCTACTAGCTATATTTTTTGGCATAGTGGTAAGTCCTAATTGTTAGGGGAGGCAAAATCAATCAATTGGTAGCTAAGAAATTGTTGGGCGGTTGTCAATGAAGGGCCAAGTCCAGCACATGTCTCTCGAAAATGTGATGGCTGTATATAATGAAATAAAGTTGAGTCTTCATTCTCTATTTAGTTATAACTTTTGGCATAGTGGTAGTTAACAAGAGAGATTATTGGGCGGAGGTTAGTGAATGGCCAAATCCAGCCCCCTGCCTCTCGTAAATGTGATGGCTATCTATATGGAAATAAAATTGTGCCTTGGCTTGTAGAAAAATATAAAAATTTGACCTCCATAGACTTGTGGATAGAAGACTTGAATAGCTCTTCTGTCTCTTGTCCCTCCAGCCTCTCTAGGTCAGCTGGGGGAGCCATCTTTTCTACAAGCTCCAAGGCATCGATATGACCGCAAGCAATGGAAGCATTTCGATCTATATCCATCCCAAGCTTGAGTTTCTTAACCTCGGGCTCCTTTAATTTCTCCTGCAGGGAAGAAAAAGAACCACTTCTCTTCTGAGCAGCAGTAGTAATTGTAATCTTTTCCTGAGGGGGAGGGAGAAGACTACAAGTCCCCCTGATGGTTGAAGAAGTTGTAGCAGTGTGGGTAGCAATAGGCAAGGAAACCTGGGAAGAAGAGCACCCACCAATTTTCTTCGCCACTCGAGATTCCAACTCGTCAATTGGGAATAACATCCTACGAGTATCCTCTGTAAATTCCACAAAATTTTATTAGCACATTTTACAAAATTTTCAGAGAATTTAACTATACCCAACTACAGTATATAAGAAGGTAATTAAAAGGGCTATTGATTGGTAATCCTCACAAGTTACTCAAGATGTAAACTTACTGGTAATCATAAGATTACAAGTTTGATTGTACTTTTAATTCGAGTGCATATTAATAATGTTTTGGTGGTGAGTATGTATAAAATTTGTTATTATGGGTATATACATAATTTGTATTTTTTATTTTTCACTTATGTTTTTTTTTTCTAGTGATAGTTCCAATAAAATATTACCTAACTATGTCACATAACTTGTGACTGATCAAAGTTTATTGGTAACTATTCTACTTCTTATAGGAGCGTATTATGTGAATGAACATTTTTGTTCAATAAATTTTGACCACTCGCACTTCATATGACAAAATTTCTATGAATTTTACTGGATTTCTCACCAGAATGATCAAAAGTAGAAAAATAATCTTATACGCATATAAACTTCGTTTGGTATAGCTTATTTTAAGTTACAAATAAGTTATAATAATTTTTTTTTGGGTAAAACATTGTTATGGAATTTCAAATAAAAGCTTATTTTGAAACTCTATAGCAAGTACCGTTTCAAAATAAGTTACCAACTTTTTAACTTTTTCTCTTTTATATCAGTATTGATTTATAAAAAATGACATGATCTACCCTTGACTAATCAAATTTCTAATATTTTAGTTTATTCTTTTCTTCCATTTTACATTTATCTGCTAATTCATCAATTACTTTTATTAAAAACTTTAACTTTAATTAGTTAACTTATTAGCTACTCGTTTTTTACTATAGTTGTACATCAATAGTTGTGATGAACTCATATGCTAAAAAAATAACAATAACTCTATAATATGAGTTGAATATATATAATATGTTAATTGCAATTACATAATTTAAATGTAGTTAGCTTTGTCCATTCTCAATAGTCAATCCACTGCCTAGAGATTGCTATCATACTATCATGTATGTTAGGAGCATTTAATGATAATGATTAGTGTTAATTTTTAAGTAGTAAAATTCTCTATACAGGACGTACTTATTTAATTACTTCATTCCAAAATAAATAAATACAGAGTAATTATTATAACCTGTCATCTACTATATAATGTAATAATACTATGTTATCATTTTAAATGACTGATTACATGATCAAACTCCAATGGTAGGACTACAGTAGGGACATTAATTCTTTGGGTCAAAATAATAATAATAATAATAATAATAATAACATTATTATTATTATTATTATTATTATTATTATTATTATTATTATTATTATAACCCACCATTTTTTAACCCGAACTAGAGCATGCCAAGTTAGTTAGAAATCAATTTCAGAATAAAAAATAAAAGTGAATGTAGAAAAAAATTTCAGAATAAAAAATAAAAGTAAATGTAATATTACCCAACGCATACCCACTTCAATAATTTAAAAAGAAAAAGGAAAAAAAGAAACAAATTATCAAATAAATCATTGTGCTAGTAGTAATACTGCAATTAAGCACATAATCAATGAAAACGCGATACTTTTAAATGAAAATGCAATAGTGTTCAATAAAAATTAAAACAAAACTAACATATTTTAAAAGGGAAAATTTATATTTCAATTATCATATTAATACTCATCAGGAAAAGTATGGTAATTTTAAGTGAAAATGTAATACATTTTATTTAAAAACTAATATTTTTATATAAAAGTGATATGGTATTAATTACTTTAAAAAACAATTTATTGAAAACTTCAACTATGTTTTTTTGTCCAACTAAATACACTATTTTTCTAGTCTTATTGTAGAAGTTAATAAGTTATTAGACATTGATAAGAATAAAAAAGTAATGGGTAAAAGATGGCTTAGTTGGTACGTTGAACTTATATTTAGCAAAAGGCTGGTGAAATCCTAGTTGTGGTTTTAGATTTTAAGCACAAAAACTTATTGTCACAAATAGTAAAGCAATTAAGCATTTGCTTTAATCACAATTTAGCCAATTTCCTTTTCATATTTAGAACTCCTCCACTCTATATCAAAATTCACTAAACCTGAACAACTTGGTTGGTCACAGTCCACAGGAATAAAGTTTAGAAAGAAAGACCAGTGGTTGATTAAAACTAAAAACTTGTAACTACAAAGTCATGAGTTTCCATAACCAAGTTGGTAATTAACCAAAAAAACAAAAACAAAACAACAATAAGCGAGGACCAAGTACCGGTTTGATGGCATCGGGATGACCTAAACCAAAGGTCACAAGTTTGAGTCACATTCTAATCAAAGATGTTGACATATTATGTAATAGTTATACCATGGATCTGGGTATATCTTGCAAGGTGGACCCTTCACAATTTATTTACAATGTATATTCAGTATGTGTATTTTGAACTCAGGTATACAGAATAATTGTTATTGGCTGATAGTATGAATAAGTTAGATTGTAAAAACAAAAACAAAAAAACAGAGAGTAGAGAGAGATGTACGTAGAGGAGGATAGAAGCGCAACAAGCCGGTGGGTTTGTGTGGAGAAGATTTGGTGAAATGAGATTTGTGTGGCGTGGAAAAGGGGCTCCTGTGATCTTCACTACTCACACACTTTGGGTATCTATTCAACATGTAAATGATGAAGGCGTTCAAACTGGTTTTGATGGGACGGCTAGCTATTTTCTTCAAGATTTTGTTAGCCCCCTCTTCGCCGATGGCGCCCAGCCGTCGCCTCACCTCCACGTCCGGCGCCTCCTGTGACTGTTCAGCGCATATCTTCTGCAGCAGCTCCTCCACCGACTGCGGCAGCAGCTCCTCTGCACCTTCCATTAATTTAATTTATCACAATTTTTACTCTTCCTTATTTTAATTTGGGATTCCTGAAACCTTGGAAATCAAGAGAATTGTCATGATCATTTGGACAAAGACTAAGGAGTTTATAGCCCTCTTTTGATAATGTATGAAACGGAATAAAAAGAGGTTCTTTATGAGTCAGCATACGAGAATGACAAAGCAGAGTCTATGTAGAAAAAGGGTGGAAAAGACAGGAGCTTCTCTTCGTTGCTAAGCTTCCAAACTTTTAAATGGTGTTTGGGATTTGATGTGAATGTGAGATTTTATGAATGTAAGTGCATTTAATAGATGTAGATGTTTCAGTGATGGAATTCGAACTCCTAACCTTTTGCATATAATATGTTTTCAAGTTCCAATAAGATAGCTGACTGTTGGGAAATATTTGAAGGAAAAAATGAGTTTTTTTTTTTTTTTGAATACAACTGACCCTATTACATTGTAGTATCTGTTCATCTATACTTTTCTCAACCTGTTGAAGCACAAAGAGTCAATTTCGAGATCTCCTCCACTGAGACTCGAACTCATGACCTCCCATCTGAAGGTGGCCACTACATGCCAATTGAGCACAAGGTGCTTGGCAGGAAAAAATGAGTTAATTAATGACTTTTGGCCTTATTGTTTGTCCCACATTGCTTTGATATCCCACTTTTCCTTCCCTGATATACTTCAACCTCTCACATAAGCTTTGAAGAGTCATGGAGAGGGAACAAGGGGAAACTATGCACGTGCCACTCGCATGGCGTGTGAGGTGTGGTAAACCTTTTGGAAATCAAAGAAGACAAATTTTCTCCCCTATTTTTGTGGATCAGTCAATCCCCTTGTCCGAATTTTTTGTCTTGTTTTTGCGTTAACATTCTGAACGTGACAGTATGCCATCCTCTTCCCTATCGCCATTTTCTCTAAGTTGTGGCTGGCAAGAAAGCAGGGGTTGTAGCTTGCAGTATATATACCGCCTCCTTCAGTCCTCAAATCACACTCGAAATCTGAAATCCTTCTCCCTTCGTTTTGCTTAAAGTCTGAGCATATATAAATGTTCTGTGTTTAACCTGTCGGAAGCGCGCGATGACCCTAGTCGCCTAATTGCTTTTAAGGTAGTATTACACTATAACACGACACTGAGTTTTTCTTTTAATCCTTTCTTCAAATTCTACGCCAACCTAAATTAAATTGTGTTTTCAAAGGTACCATACATATCGTTCTTGTTTGTCCAGTTCGTGTGTTTGTCTCCAAAAACCCCAACACTAACTTGTGAAGGACATGATATATATACAAAAAATTTAACTTTCGTTGGTATTAGATGCTGAGATACATTTAAATGTAAAGGATATTGGTGATACTACTATCAAAGAAGATAATAATGCCTTTATGCAAGATCGGGTTAAAGCAATGGTTTTAATTCGCCATCAACTTGATCAAGGGTTAAAAGATGAGTATCTCGTGTAAAAACCCTCAAAACTCCGAAAAATTTGAAAGAACGATATGATCATCATAAGACGGTATTTCACCCGAAAGCCCGTTATGACTGGCTTCACTAGTTGCAAGATTTCAAAATTGTGAGCGAATATAATTCTGCTATGTTCAAAATAAGCTCTCAGTTGTTATTATAGGGAGAAAAATTACTAATGATGATATGTTCAAGAAAATTTTCTTTACTTTTCATGCATTCAATATTGTGCTTCAACACTAACTAATATAGAGAAAAATGCTTTACTAAATATTTTGAATTGATTTCATGTCTTCTTGTGGCTGAATAAAATAATGAGTTGCTGATGAAAAATTACGAGGCACGTGCTACTGGTTCAATCGTGGTCATGGATGAAAGTCCTGAAACCGTGATAATAATCCGGATCGTGGACAAAATCATAATGATGATTAATAATTTCAAAAATAAAAATTATCACCGAAAATAAGAAAATAGTTGTGCAAAACACAAGGAAAAGCTCCTCCTCCACAAATGGCTCTGCTTCCATCAATTTTACTCCGCCACTGTGTATCTTAATTTCCTAATTTTATACCCACATTTTTAATTTGGGATTTCTGAAACTTTGGAAATCAAGAAAGTATCGGAAGCCTGGAGGTTTCATGAATCATGATCATATGGACAAGACTAGGGAGTTATAGGCCTCATTTGATAATGTACAAAATGGAATAAAAAAAGGTTCTTTTTGAGTCAGCATACGGGAAAGACAAAGCAGAGTCTATGTAAAAAGGGTGGAAAAGACAGGAGCTTATCTTCGTTGGTAAGCTTCCAAACTTAAAATGGTGTTTGGACGTGAATGTGAGATTTTATATGTAAGATTACTTAGATTGTATCTAATAATACTATAAATTGTTCTCACAAAAAAAAAAATGAGTTTATTACCAAAATGGTCCCTTGACTATTGTGAAATTACCAATTTGGTCATCAACAATTTTTCGTACCCAATTAAGTCCCTCGACTTTGAAAATTTTAACCTATTTGGTCCTCTGTTTATTTTACCGTTAAAATTGGGACCAAATTGATAATTTTGCTATAGTCAAGGGACCAAATTGGTAATTTTTCTATAGCCAAGGGACCAAATTGATAGTTAATTTTTCACTGAAATGGTCCCTTGACTATAGCAAAATTACCAATTTGATCTCTTGACTATAACAAAATTACCAATTTAGTCCCGATTTTAACGGCAAAATAAACAGAGGACCAAATTGGTTATAATTTTCAAAGTCGAGGGACATAATTGGGTACAAAAAATTGTTGATGACCAAATTGGTAATTTCACAATAGTCGAGGGACCATTTCGGTAATAAACTCAAAAAAAAATAATACTATAAATTGTATCACGGATGTTATTAAGTTTATTTAATGTGAAAGTTTATTATAGTATAATGATTGTTATCTTCGGCTTTTGCTTTTGTTTCAGGTCATATTAGAGAAGAAGATTCACATGGCTGGATCTGGAAGATTCCCGCGGTGGAAAGGGTGAAATTATACCTCTGGAAGATCACGGTGAATGCCCTTCTGACTAACGATGAGCGTCGGCGGAGGGGCCTTACTACCATTGCTGTTTGTCCAAGGTGTGAGGCGGAAGACGAGACTCTTGATCATCTGCTTCGGCGTTGCGACTTCGCGAACCATTGCTGGGAGTTAGCATCTCCGCCGAGACATTTTTCGTCGAGCTTTCATCTTCCGTTAGCGACATGGCTGGAGGACTCATGCTCCGGCGTTCATCAGGATGGCCGCTGGAAGATCCTTTTCCCCCACGTTTTGTGGAACATCTGGAAAGCAAGAAACCAACTCGTCTTCAACAACGTTTACTCTTCGGCGGATGACACGGTGAAAAAAGCAGCGACTGAAGCGAATGAGGCGCAACGAATCCTGCTGAAACGGACGGGTCCTCTTCATGCAGCACAGCGCTGGGTGGCTTGGTCGCCACCCCAACCTGGATATATCAAATTGAACACGGACGGCGCGAGAAAAGCGAATTCAGGGTTAGCTAGTGCAGGAGGACTTATCAGAGACAACACTGGGAATTGGTTGGTGGGCTTCACTGCTAATGTTGGTATCACAACTAGTTTCAAAGCAGAATTATGGGGATTTCGCGAAGGTTTAACCATTGCCAAGAACCGCGGATTCTCGCATATTATTGCTGAATCAGACTCAGAGGCTATGGTGAAAGTGCTTGACAAAGACGACGTTGACAACCGCTTTGATCTCACGCTTGTGGCGGACTGTAAGTCGCTACTCCGACAATTCAAGGACTTCAAGATTAATCACGTGTTCCGTGAAGGAAATCAGTGTGCCGACTTCCTAGCTAATATGGGACAGGCGGCAACCTGGGGAACATCTCTTCTTGATCACCCGCCAGACGGGCTTCATGAGTTGCTGACACAGGACAAGAGAGGCATCGCCACAAGTCGTAGGCGCTAATTTTTGAGGACCCAAGGTCCCCTCATCTCACCAAAAAAAAATAATAATGATTGTTACTAATAATAAATATTATAATATTTATAAATGAAATTGTAATTTTTACAAAGTGTAATTCTAATGTAAATATTAGAATACTTATATGTCAATGTATAAATATTAATATATAAATATACATGCACATGCATGTACATTTTAGTATATAAACATATATATACTCTATTTATTTTTATATTTGTTGTTGTTATTGTTAGTATTATTATATAGTATTAGTTATTAACAGTGATAAACTCGAAATATTGAAAGGTAATCACCTAAGAGGAGGGAGGTTGTAGATTATATTGAAATATTACTGCTACATAGTTTTGGGATAATATATATAAGATTACCAAACTAAGGTAATATTATAACTTGAATCAATATCGCCGCTACTTTTAATGTAGTTCCTTAATTTTATAGAAATTTAATTATAAATAACTTCATTCAAGTTGTGTTAATCAAATCAAAGATATAAAATAGGATGAAAGGAGTATAATTCATTTCTAAGATATTAATATTATGGATTATAATCTTACGAAAAAGATTATATTCGAATAGTAACAAGCACACGAACGAAAGGTAAAAGGCAGGTATGCTTGAATCGTGTGATACCCACACTATCCTTAAATTAAAACTTTATTTGCTACCTCCTTTAGGTGCTTAGGAGCATTGTAACCTAAGTTTCCTAGGATAAAAAAAGTTTCGAGTCAATGTTTGAGCAGTCAAACAAGTGAGCACGGAGTACTAGAACACTAATTTGAACACACAAAATTTGGAGGAAGGAAGAGCAGAGCTTTTTAGAGAGAAAAACGTAGGGTAGTTGATTTTCTTGGTACTAACCGTGGTTTTAAAACTCGTGCATTTACCTGGAACTTAATTCTAAAATTTATGTTGGTACAAATTAATTGGCATATGTTATTGTATAGGCATATAAAATCAAACAAAGTTGAGAAGTGAAACTAATATGTACTAAGGGAATTATGAATGCAAAATATGATGTGTGGTACAAAAGGAATTGGACAAAAGGAAAACGTCAAGTGTACGTGTGCAGTGTGGCACAAAATGTGGAAGAGATTTTAAAGAAAGGC